>VYZQ01000742.1:16018-60973 GCA_013400655.1 Mystacornis crossleyi
GAACTGCTAGATGATGCCCAGAAGGAAGTCCCATGATCTTCAAATGACAAATTGGACTGCTTGGTTTTCTAAGTCATCCCAGCAGCTTCTGTGTAAAGGGCAGCAACTAACGTCCCTTCACAGCAATCAACTAATGGATGGCCCATAGAATCACAGAATGGTTTGTGCTGGAAGGGACCTTAGAGATTATGTGGTTCTGACCCCCTGCCATGGGCGGGGATGCCACTCAATAGATCAGGTCGCTCAGGGCCCCATCCAACCTGGCCTTGGACACTGCCAGGGTTGGGGCACACACAACACTCTGGGCAAACCTGTTTCAGTGCAAAGCTGCTGGAAAACCACAGCTGAAGTGTCTCTGCAAAGTTTGGCTTAGACAATTAAGAGCCTTTCCAGCTCCAGCTTCCATGAATCCAGTGGTGTCTACTTAGAGAAGCTGCAGTCACTGAATTGACACCTCTCACATATGTTCAAGGGAGACTTTGATCTTCGCTGGAGAGTTTAATCAGCATTCATCCGCAGTTTTTCTTCATCCTCCCATAAAATCTGGATGTGGCTTTAACGCTACCTTCTTCTGCTAAAATTTTAATCCATCCAAATGTAAATTCATTGAAAAGCATAGTACCTTACTCTTGATTGAGTAAAATGAGTAGGCTCCAATGTCCTAATCAAAAGACATGAGATATAATTGCTTTTAAAAGACCTTAAATGAAGCTTGACAATACGAAGATGGAATTAAATTAAATAGATATTTTCTTAAAATAAGATTTTGCTAAGGAAGGCTAATAGAAGATGCCATTCTATTTAGGAACACAGAGCTGTAGTTTTGATATTTTGTGGGTTTAATTTTTTTTGTTTCTTGATACCAAAAAAAATCATCTGTATTATCATTGTCTTGGATAAATTCCATTTATAGGCTTTCAGAATATATATTTTTATATACTCAAAACTTATGGGTAAATTACTATCTCATCCAATGTCCTGGTTTGGCAAGAGAAAAATATTTCCTTTCACATGTTTTCCATGGCATCTTCCTCAGGAATGTGAAATATGTTTGTGTAAAGTCTTGTTCTACTTGTTTTTTTACTGTAGGCTTCCAGGCATTTTGCTCAGTTAGATAATGCTAACAGAAAATAAAATAACAGAAATAACTGTCCTGCTATAAAACTATCCTCATTATGCACATCTTCATTATTGTTCAAAATGTTGTTTTGTTGCACAAAATCAAATTCTGTGTTGCAGAAATTACCACCTCAGAACAAATACAGCCATTTAGAAAATCTATCAGACTGAATGTGTGAAATGTATCCGGAAAGGATATTTTTGGATCAAATAATATGGTACTTCCTTCTAGAAGCAATTTGTTATGCGTTTGTCAGAAGAATCCCCATACTGAAGCAGGGTCACAGGTGGAAGGCTCTGAAGAACATTGGCAGTGAAGGATTAAGCACAGATGAGCTAAAGGGGCACAAAGAGCTGGGTTATTTGTTGTGCAGGTAACAAAGGGAGCTGTTCCAAGATGAGCTCTTTGTTGTGCAAGTGTCTGATCAAGAGTGCAGGTGGGAGTGAAGTGGTTTTACTGCCTTAGAAAATAACACAGAATGTAAAAATGCTCAAAGGAATGGGAATTCATTTCAGTTCCAGGGCACTGTCTGTTTCTGGAAGTACAGGCAGCTCTTTAGGGTACTGGGTGAGGCAGAAGGATCACTTTGGTTATTTCCTACCTTTTCTGGAGGGGAGGAAGCTACAAAGAAAGAACAAAGTTTTGCTATCTAAATGATATCATTTCTGTAAATTCATCTTGAAAACTTCTTATGGATCCTATACCACTGGGCAGATTCCATTCTCATGCTTCGTTTCCTCGAGGAGCAACATGAAGCTGCACTAATAAAAAATTATTATTTCCAAGGATCAGCTGGAATATCGTGTTCTGGGCCTTCTATTCTTGTTGGTTAAACCAATTACGCAACACCCATAGCCTTCAGTCAAACCTTAATTAGGTTCTGTGTTTCAAAAATCGCTTCAGAATACTCCAGTATTTTATAAACTTTTTTTTTTTTGTCTAGTGCCTGTTCAAGTACTAGTGGCTGGATTTGTCAGACAAGTTGCTGCTCTGCTAGAGGTCTTTATTAAATCAGAACCAATGTCCTTGGATTGATGTGCTTATACAGGCTGATATGTGGACAGTTTAAATTTGTAGATTCTGTAAGTAAACCAATTATGTGCAGCCTTTTTAATAGCATATGCTGAATTATACACTTCTGATCCAGAAATGGTATGCATTTTAATGTAAATTCAGAACTTATTTGCAGCCCCACATTGCATTTAGTGTGGCATAAATTAATCCAAGATTGCTAAAACGATTTTTTCATTTTTATGAGAAATCCCTTTCTGAACTCTTTTGCTACAGTGTTGTTAACTTCTTTTTAAACCTGATGTTTCCTCCACCTTTCTTTTCCACTCTGACAGACCATTTTTTCTACTGGTACCTGAACATGTTACTTACGTGAATTAAATCACTAACTGAAAAGTAGTGAAAAATCAACCAAGAAAAATCTGATCTCTGGATCTAGATTTCACTAAGTCCCAGAACTAACATTTTATGTAAATTTCAAGGACACCAAGATGAATAGAACATGGGAGGGAAGAAAGAAGATCCTGCCGCTTACCAGTTTGAGCCTGCAAATTTCAATCTGCTGAGAAAAATACATTTTAAAGAAATGCTATGATCAAGTCTCTCTTTGTTATGATAAACGAAATAGCTGCACTTTTTATTTTCCAATTACAGTATAATCATTCTTGTGACACTTCCCTGAACTCTTCAGTTTATCTACATGCATCTTGAGCAGCATACTGAGGCATCAAACAGGACAGAGTGTTCTGCTGTTCCAGCCTGCCTGTGACACCCTCAGCACCCTCATTCTGTTGTTTTCCTGCTGATGGACTGAATTTGTGCCCTGCCGTGGTGGTGCAACAGGGCTCACCCTTAGCTGGGTACCTGGCAGACTCCCAGCAGCTCCGCTTTCCACCGTTTTCTCTCACAGATTCCTCCACTGGAGCATCAACACCTGCACTTTATACTTTGATGTATGACTTCATATATTTGCTTGCATCCAGTTTACCAGGAAATCAGCGTGCTCAGTACCAGCGAGCTGTCCCCTCCGGGAGTTCCCACTTCCCAAGTCTTTGTTACCTGCCACTGGCACCAGTGATTTTCTTTGGTTTTGGTAATCAACGCAAACATTATACAACACATAGTCAAAACACAGTTCCCATGGGACTAAAACAGAAACTCACTTAGCATTTCTAATTTGCACTTCACTTTTGAGGCCAGTCAATTACTCATTAAATATATATACACATTAATTTTGATTCACTCGGGTTTCTTATAGAAAATATCTTGCAGCAGTAAGTAAATGCCATCAGATCGGCACTTTTTTCTTCATCAACGAAAAGAAACCTTCTTGAACAAGTATCTGCATAGATCTGAGAGGATCTTTTTTTCAGAAAATGGCATTGACAGGCATTAATTAAATTTCATACAACCTATATTCCAGTATGTTCTTATCAGTTGTGATTTTTCACTAAGTTCCATGTTAGATGGCCAGGGCTATAATTCCCTGGGCCACCACCCTTAGAAAATACTGGTCTAGCATATTCCCAGAATGTAAATATTTCAAGAGTTCTTGGAGTCCCCTTCCAGTTTTTCCCTTTCCTGTCCTTTCCAGCTGTTTTAAAACTCTGATACAACTTATCCAATATGCAGATTTACTCAGTTATTTTCAGTGACTACTATTTATAAAACTTACTTGACTACAGTTCTAATGGAGAATGTTTCATTATCATGCTGTGGTATAATTACATCATCTGATCATTTCTCTATATACAGAATAGAAATATTTAGTGAAGTCTTTCAATTGCTTTTGATAAAAGTATGCAAGCATATTGCACTAATATTGTAAGGAACATTTTCTTTCTTTCTTCAGAAAAACAGCTCTTTTAAATGCTGTTGCAACCCTTTGACCATTGGGTTTTATGTAATTTTGTTTCCCTTCTCATTTTTTTAACAGTTCGTAAATCTCTCACATATATTTCTTGCAGCTACTAGTGTTTGCAATAGATGTTTTTCTTATTCATATGTATCTTTATTTTCACAGCATATTGCTGCTTTTTTTTCTGTCTTGTAAACATTTCTTAAGTAACTCCCAATTATAATGCGTATTTTTGTATTTAAGTTTTTATCCTTGATTTGGCTTATAAGAATTAGATAGTGTGAGGATATTTTACAGCATTATGTAACTTAATAAATTCAAGGTTACTACCTCAGAAACTCCTTAAATCTCTGAGAGATGAAAAGCAGGAGATCCTGTAGAGGTTTTCCTTGCCCCAAGATAGCTGATCACTTTCGGGGAGAACACAGATTGAGGGCTTACACAGACTTTCTGTCTGATCCATTACAGCTTCTTGATGCTTTTTGCCTTTATTTTATGTCAGGTTAACTGAATCTCCCCCTCTCCCCACAGTGTTATAGAAATTGTTCCTTGGGAGGATTATTTTATGTTCCTCAATTACGATTTTTCAGTAACTGATTAATAAATACTTCAAATCAGTGGATAGTGAATTTTCAAAAAATTATAAATGTGTGATTTGTTTTTCCAATGAAGTCCTAAGCATCCAATCACAGATTTTAAGGTTCTAATCTATGTGATGTCCCTAGTTAATAATGTCTGTTCATCTAGTTTACTCTTTGTGAGCTAAGGGAATTTGTGTAGCTGTAGGAAAAACCACTGAAACAAAACACAAAAAAAAGACAGCAAAATTCAGTCAATAAAACGGGCTTGAACTGAGTAATGAGTTGCGGGTACTGGTGGTGGGAATAGAAAAGAATTCAAGCACAGCTATAGGTCTCATCTTGGGAACACTATGGAGCTCAATATTGTTAGAAAGTACAAGTCCCTGTACTTAGCATTTGTGGTTTATTTCAGTGGTTAAATGGACCAGTGCCTTACAATATTATTTCTGTAACTTCTTATCAGTCATACAGTGAAAATCTTCCCTACTTGAAAATCACCTCTTACAAAGTACAGCTCTTGAAAAGATAAGAATCCTGACTTTTTTTTTTTTTAATAGAAAGCTAAATGAATTGCAAGTAATACCAATTTCCTGTATCATGGGCTTAGAAAAGTCACATAATGATTTCAGGGATTGCTCACACTGAGAAACCTTCAACATTTTTGGATGCTTATATCTTTACAGTGGCTCAAAACACTGTGATGTCAAGTCAAAGGGGAAAAAGTGCAATTTAGTTTGATGTAATTTGTTCTTACGTAGGGTCAAGAAGTATTCCTGGATGGGCTATTTTCTTGTATGGAAGGCATTTATAAATACAGATTTTTTTTTTTTTCACTACTCAAACATGATGACCATTAATTTTGGTCAAGTACATGCTTGATACACGTATGCCAAAGAATAAAAAAAATGTTAAGAAAAAAACCATCTTGTTTTATGACATGGCAATTTTTTTTATAATTAGGGTTCACAATGGAATAATGTCGGTGTGTTCTGTTGAAAGTGACCATGTAGTGTTCTGGTAAAAAGTAAAGCTGCCTGTTTTCATATTCAGTGTGTATCCAGTATTCAGCAGAGAGCATTAGCTGTCAAAATGTTGGTCAGCCAATGGTGCTTACATTTCCGTGTTAGTTTTTCTAGAGCTAAAGCTCTTTGTTTTTAATATTCTAAAATAAAGTGGGGAATGACTGTCCAAACCCTCTTTTCTAGATCCAGGAAGGCTGTAACTTTGGCAGACACTGGCTCACAACTCCGAATTCTATTGTAAGGTATTGTATTTTGGGAAAGGGGAGGATTTTAATTTTGCCTAAGTCATTTTTAATGATCTAATGTTCTTGAACTAATCCCTTTAACTTCTTGTTCTTGCATTGAATGAATAGAAGGCAGGATCTAGAGATTATAATATGCACATTATGTAATAATTAGATACAAATCAGAACATAGAATGTAGGCAAGATAAAGAAATTGCACCTGAAGATACAATGGGGTAAATTGAGAGACGTGAGAGAAACTGGCAAATGTTTCAACCATAGAAATGTTTTAATGTTAATTTGAAATTCATCCTGTCTTTCTGCTGACGTACAAGGACACTGCCTGAATTTAGTCACCAACTTCAGTGAATGCTTTCTTGACAGTATAACAAATGTGAATTGGATCAAGCACCTATTTTCCATAGAAGCTGACACCCTGCCAGATGGCTTATTAGCAAAGATAACTATTGATGGAACTATCACATGAAGGCTGAACTTGAACTCAGGTTCAACATAGCATGGGTTGAAAACTTCTGGCTAAATGGAAGAAAAGAGTTTAGCCTAGCATTTGATAGAACCTAACACCATGTGGCTTATAACATTTGAAATTACTAATAATCTTCAGCACTTGTTGAATCACCAAGACCTTTCTTTTTCTTGTCATGCTACCCAATAAAAAGAAGTAGTTGTTGAACTGCAGGACCCTTGGCTGTGCCTTACTAATACCTTGTAAGAGATAAGGCAGCTGTGCTCTGGAAAGCAAATCCACCTTGGCTGGATGTTGGAGTGGTGACACAAGGCAAGGTTCAGAAGTTAATTAAGGATCACTGTTTTCAGGAGAACTCCTTACAAAGTTCTGCTCCCATGTGAGCTCCTTATCCGAAGAGGCAGGTTACTGTAAAATGACACGGCTATACAAGTGAGAAACTCAGTGGCTGTGGTTTTCTAATTTATTAAAAAAAATTCAGGAATTTTTTCAAAACCCTATTTTAACTCTTGTATATTTGACACAGTGATCATTGGCTTACAACTGAGTTGGTACTATTTGGGTAAGACTTGAATATTCAAAGATCCCTTAAAGTACTTCTTCCTTTACAATATACAGCTAAATCACCTCTGAATCAGTTTTGGAAATAGTTTTTGGAATTACTCTGTAGTGTAGCTGACATTTTTCTGTACACATTGATTGAAAATTATTGATTACTGGCTTTCTACTGGAACCTTACTCTATCAGCCTCTGGGCTAGGGAAAAAGGAAATATGACCTGTAGAGGCAGAACGTACAGCTTCCCTAGCTGACTTCTTTTATTGAAATACGAGCAATTTCTGGAAAAAATCCCCTGGTTTTACCATTCGATATTACCAATACACATGCAGACATACTTCCTTTCCAAAACAAATTTTCGATGTATCAACAGATAAGGATCTCCTGTGAGAGAGAAAATATATTTTGTCTCTAGAACTTAGAGGAGATAAATAGCATAATGACTGAAGGCTAATTTATTTCACAGAAGGATTTGAAAACAAATATGGCAAATTCAGACCATCATAACTAGACACAGAATCACTGAAGAAAACAGGAAAAATAGATTATACTGTTCTGATTCCTAGGTGAGGATATAAAGAAGGCAAAATATGTTCAGTCTCCTTAATTCCATATGACCAAAATCAATCCATGGAAAAGAATATGTAATGCTTCCTACAACATCGTCATATATAGGAATTAAAAAAATTAAATTTTTATCTAATCTTGTGGAAATATGCAGGCAAACAGAATCAGATGGAAGCAAAAATTATTAAAAATTAGCAACACCCCAAATTTTTGAATAGTGTTTGAAGTATCCAGGTTCAAAAAGAAATAAAATTAACAGACTGCCTTGAGATCTTTCAGTAAGAGGTGCTGTACAGCTAAAACCCCATTAATTATTTTTACGTTTAACAATGTCAAATGATTAACATCTTTATTCTAAAGCTAAAAGCAAGTAAAGTTACGTACCCATGACCTCATATAATGATTTTGATGTCATTATTCTGAAAAGAATAGCCTTAATTTGTTCTGTTTGTGAAACTTAGATCTGGAATCCTTACATTTCTGTACCTGGTAAAGATACGTATTATTATTTTTGAGATACATATTTAATATGCACATGCAGCTAAAATGCAAGCTTTTTTTAGCAGTTACATAATATTATAATGAGAAAAATTTTGTTTAAGGAAACAGTGATAACTAAGAGAGTTCAAGTGTAAGAAGATGATTTTTGCTGAGATAATACTTTTGCAAATGCATCCATTACAGCATTGATTAATTGAAACTGATTGACTGGTTGGTGTCTTTTCTCCATGTAAAAATCAATCACCTTGAATGAACATGTAAATTCAAATGCCTACCTTAAAATGTAAAAGGTCATTAACTGCAGTAAATGTAGCTTTTACATTTTCATTTAATATAGATATTTAGCAGCTAAAACAACTAGTTCAGGTCACAGGATAGATACACAGAAATGACAGGCACGTATTCATGTATTGGTAATTCCAGTTATCACTAGGTCTTTTTCTTGATGGTCTCTTTCCGTTAGAAAAATCTCATTAGGATATACTCCTTAGCACAAAGATAAAAGACAGGAAAAAAATGAAGTGCTTGGATTCTTTATTCACGAGTTGCAAAACAATACAGAAAAACTTTCATCGATTTCATAACAATGCAGTCTTGTATAGGCAGTTCTCCTCAGTTTGCACAATATCCTCATTAACTTAGGCCACACAATTTGGCTTTTAAGAAAGGAAGTATTTGGTGGTTGACAAGTCACTGATTTATTTTCTTGTTGAGTATGTTATTTGTTTTTTTCCAGACTTTCTGCTTAGTAATAGCTCATTTAATTTTTAAAGTAAAATTGCACTGAGTGCCAGCACTGTCATGGAGTGTTTATGCCTTTTACCAACTTGTGCAGAAAGAAATTTCAAAAAAACTTCGTTTTTATAAATCATAGCAAAATCTGGCTGCCAAGCCCTATGATTTCAATTTATGAAGTAATTCTGGCATTTCGGCTTGGGAAGAGTTTCTGGTAAATGAGCTCACAGACACAGATACTTTTAATTTCCAAGAGCATGGATTTAGAACTTGTAGTTTGTTGAAGGATACTCCATGCTTAGTTCAGCATGAGCACTTTCCACCTGATCCACAGCAGCTTTTACAGTATCCTGGTAAATGAAGCTAGAGAGAACAAAATTCTCTCTGCTTTACACAGTTTGAGTAGACAGGGAAATTATTAAGGTTTGCTGACCCACTGCTGAGCAGTTGCTCTATGAAGTACAAGCAAGCTTTTGTCTAAAAATTTGTTGGGTTGTGTCAATGTACTCTTCCCCCCAACTTCTGGATAAACATGCAATATCATCATCATCATCATGCATATTTGCATTTAAAAATATTAAATTATTCCTTTCATTGACAATATTTCTTTAAATTCCTTAATGGCCTATTTTTGATTTGTCTTAAATTTTGCTTCTCAAGTGCACTCTCCCACTAATCAGGTCTAATAACATTTCAGTACCCACCACATACTGATCTGCATAACCTTTCCTGGTAATATACTGGATTCAGTTTTAGTCACTGTATAAATATTTAACATTAATCAATGTTATTGTACTTGGAGTACGAGTAACCTTTTATAAAGTTGACTCAGGGTTCACTGTAGATCTTATTTCTAATAAGATTTTCATAATATTAACTTTTTTCAGGTAAAGCTGATGGGCATTCAGCCTTTTTTCTTCAAATGTTTTGTGTTTGTTTTCCTATATAGCTGAAGAGTAGTCCTCAATGGAATGCAAAACCCCTTGCTTGCAAATGAAGACAATTACTTGAAAGACAAAAGGTTATATTTAGACTGCAGGCTGAAGAGTAGTTTGAGTACAAACAATAGCTTTAAGTATTGGTTTGGGAGCTAAAATGAGTCTATCAGCAACACTGCCCTTTATTTGAGTTAATTTAACCAGCAGAGCTGAGTCTACTTCAGCTCAATCCCTACAGGGAGGACTTTCCTGAGACACTCAGGTACTTGGTGTGCTCGGGACACAGGAGAGATTTATCATAGAGATGTCAGAACTGGCAGTGGAATAGAAGTGATGACTTCTCCGTGATTCTAAAACACACAATGTTATATCCACTGCCTGAAGTCAAGGGTAAAACTGGTTCTAAACTTAGCTTCATTTAGAGCAATTTAATTAAAATTCTTATCTTGTTCCTAATTAAGAAGCCCATGAATTATCTATTTGAGAATGAACACTTTTTAAATATTAATGAAAAAATACAATGGAGAGGGTGATTTTAAATAATGTTTTAAATAAATAATACATTTGGGGGTGGGGGGGGATTTACTGCTGCCTTTTTCACATATTTTGCTCTTCTAATAATGCTTTGAGAAAATATTTTCAGCTTTTTCTATTGAGAAAAATACTGATGCACAAAGACTAAATGTAATGCACCTAATAAGCTACCTCAATAAGCTGCCACTGTTTTTCCATGTTTTGTTTTCTCATATTTTACCTTTTATTTTTTATTCCAACAGAATAAACTGTTGGAATGGTTGGTAACTTTATGTCTTCTGAAAATGAAATACTGGTTTGTTACAATTCAACAGTATGGAAATTCCACACCTGGTAATATTTACATTAATAATGACAGAACAGGACTGATGACAAGGTAGATGGTTAATTCATCAAGAACAAATGTCAACTGAACTTCATTGTAGGCTTCAAGGTTTTTGCCTGTGTTCTATTCTGACCTCAAAAGGCCTGTAAAACATATTGTCTATATGTCTAAAATCCCACTTTGTAAATAACAGTAACAAATACTGTCTAGTTTGATTCCAGTGTAGAGTTAAGCCACTTGATGCTATGGATGAACAGGAGCGTACGGCTCCTGTGTTTAGCCAGAGTACAAAGAGAATCTATTGATAAACACCCTGGAGTACAACTGTTTCAGCTCAGTAAAGTCAGAAGCAAGGCTTCTTTCAAATAATTTTCCTTTGGAAGTTCTGTATCTCTTGCTCTCACTATACTAATTTTGCCTATTTTTTATCGGTATCAATTCAGTATTGTAAATCTTTTCAAAGTATGAACATTCCATAGTCAAGCCAGTCTTCTATTAACAGAAGGCAAAAGAAACCCAAATGAGTAAGATCAATCAATAGTTTAATTACTGTTGTTTCATTCAGGTTCCATATTTGAAGACAGCCATTTTATCAGCTGAGATACCAAACTACAGCAGACTTGTTTTGGCATTTTTTTAATCTACTGTATTGACAGTCAAAATGAAAAAAGTAATAAATCTGCATTTTTAAGTGGGATAGTAGAGTCGAGCTATTATTGATGATTCCTTAAGAATCACCCTTGTTGACTTACGTCATTGCAAGAGCTTCTTTTAATTTTTCTTTTGGAAGCATAATAAATACAGCCAAAGATGTATTTTTTCTCTTATACAGTAGACAATTATCAGACAGTACATGCAAGTCTAATAGAGACAGGAAAGCAGACACAGAACAGTGATCAAGAGCATAGAAGAAGAGATACACCATGATACAAATAGGTAATATAATCAAGGTTAATACAAAAAAAATTTGCAGATATTAACTGGTATTTTGCTATAGTAAAAAACCCAAGTTTGTTATCAAAAAGTGTCAGGTGAACTCTAGAATCATAAATCCCTGTTTTAGGAGCTTATGGGGTTACACTTGGGATTGCTGCTCCTCCTCAGTGGAAGGCAAGGCTTGTTTGCTCCATGCTGGACAGAAGTAAGCTGACAGATGGCTCATAAAGGGCAGTTTCTAGAGGGTATAGATTAGAGGATTAGGGCCTCAGCAACCTGCTGGAGGAAGAAAGAATCTGGAAGGGCACCAAGATGTGCACCAATGTGAATACCAGCTGCAGTTACAGCAGCTTTTTAAACAGTTGTTTTAATTACAAATAATTTGGGATACCCATTTGGTGTCCTTTCTAATTACTCACCATGAAGCACAAGACACATTGTGGCAAAGGTCAAGCTAAAGACACTCAAAGCATGAAAAATAATGTTATTAGCATGGAAACAAAGCAGAATGAAGAAACAGAAGCAGACAGCATAGAGCTTTACTTCTAAACAAGAAAAGCCCTGTACAGGCATGGAAGCATGTACTGAGAGCTGCCTAAGGGAATAAAGATGAAAAAAATTAGCACAAAGCTGTTTGTACTGTCTTACTTGAGAAAAAAAAGAAGTGATACCACCTCCAGGAATAATGCCGGAAGCGCTGGCACACTCCTGCATGTCTGATGAATGCGAAAGCCCGTGAAAGATTGACCCTGTAAAGAAATAAAAGCCAGAAGTAGAAGGAGAAATAGATTCATTAGAAAATACACTCAAGCAGGCTAAGGAAATTCAGAAGGCAAACCAGAGACAGACCTAAGAACGTGATGCGCTGTATTACACAGCATATAAATCAGAGGGAATAATGGCCATTCTTCTGGAATCTTTCAGTGAGCTTGTGCAACTGAGTTTGCCTGAACTCAGTGCTGTCTCTGCCCTGGGATGGAAAGGCAGCAAAGTGACCTGAACACCTACGATCAATGTTATTATATTAAAAAAAAAAAAACCCCTGCAGTGTGGCTGTGCTTGATCCAAACACTGCTCACACACTGCAGATGAGACCAGGGGACACAAGAACCCGGAGTTTGCAGCTACGCTTTTACACGAGGAGCCAGCTGAACATTCCTGGCGATTGCAAACCCAGCTACATGTAACCATGAGAAATACAAGTGATCTTTCACGTAAGGAAAATTTGCTACAGTTCTTAAGCTGTGTTTATATCGTTCCAATGCTGCACGAGGGTTTTTTCCACTTTTTCCATTTATTTTCTTAAGTAGCAAATCATACACAGTGATCTTTAAAGAATGCTATAAAACTATAAAGTCTAGCATTGCAGAGAATGAAAAAATTACGACCACCTGTGATACAAGTTTCAGGAGATTCAGGAGTTTTTAAGCACACAGGATGATTTTAAATTTTATTCACAGAAAAGATGTTCATTACTTCTCATGTCAGGAATGTTTCTTGGTAAGCCAAGAGTCACCTTTTGGCCATATCTGACATAATTTTTCACATGGTACAAACATCAAGACTTATATCTGGTTCAAAGATGCATCATCAGGATACAGCTGCTGGCATTACTTCTGTCTGAAAAGGTGCATGTAACCAAGGGATGAATATTCATAATAAATGCAAAGAGCAAGGAAGTAAGCTTAACTGAGACAAGTTCAGTCAGAGGCTCAGACCTTCTGTCACATGTTTTCTGGCCAACTCCACAGGGGAGCTGAAAGGTAATGTGGTGCTATCTGAGTCAAAGCGCATGAAATCAACTCACCAGTTTATCAAATTTCATGAATACATACTTGGAGAGATCCTTTAGAATTACTGACACATCTTGAGCACATCTGAGAATGATCAAGAGACCTAAGTGGAAGCATTTGAAGGGGCAAGAAAAAAGCTTAAGCTTGGCTCTAAATTCATTTAGCTTTCTGGCACAATAAGGTAAAACAGCACAGCTTAAAGTAGGCACCAACAGACACTGACAAATACAGCACATCTCAGTAGGTCCACAATAGGCTTGCTCACACAGGAGATGGGTTCAGGCACAACAGGAGCTGGTGGCTATGGCATTCCGAAGGGAGTAAGTACGATTTAATAACAGGTGATTATTTTTGTCAAGGAAACCAGTGATGCTTTAAAACAACAAAAGTGATGCTATTGAAATTCCAACATTAATATATGGATCTCTGTGAAAGTCATTACTGGTGACAAGTACACAGCAGGAAATAGCTTCCGTGGTTCAGGGCAGATTCTGCATCTTCACTAATGGAAGGCATCAGGCAGTTGAACAAAGCAGTGACAAGATGACATAGTGGAAATAAAAGAATCATACCGAGCGGTTCAATAGAGTGAAATAAAAATTTGATGACGAGTCAGCTCTGAGGGATGCATGCACTGAAGGCAAAGCTATAGAAAGGCTTCATGACAAAAAAAAAAAAATTTCTACCTTTAGATCGCACTCCCTCCCTTGCCAAAGGTGGTCCCTCTCTCGAGCTGCCCCTCCACTGTCCAAGGCAGCCCTGTGGCCTCCAAGACCGGAGGACACCCTCGGCCCACAGCTTCCCATGCCCTGCCCTGTTAGTGATCCCAAGAGAGCCCAAGATTTCACGGAATTTTTGGAAGGCGGCTGAGAGAAACGTCTACTGTTACCCCCGCAGGAGCCAACCAAGCCAAAGGCGAGGTGCGCAGCCGGTGTTTTCTCGCACCAGCTCATGACAGAGCCACGATGAACTCGTGTGCCCAAGGCAACGGCCAGATCTGCTGCCATTACCGCCTCTGCTCTACCGGACCGGACTAGGGCGGGCTCTCCAGAGCCGGGGAGCTCTGTACGTGACCAAGAGCCTGCCGTGCTCACAGCAGGGCACTGCTCGTGCAGGCGCCGGGACGGCCGGAGCGGGCAGAGGACAGTGCCGGCCCGGCCCGGCCCAGCGGCGCTCCCGCCCCGCGGAACTTGCGCACAGGCCGCCGCCCCCTTTCCGGCAGCCGCGGCGGCCGAGCCCGCGCAGGAGGCGGGGTGAGATGNCCAGCGCTGGCCGCCGGCCTCCAGGTACGGGGGCTGGGGGAGCAGCGGCGGGGCCGGAGAGCGAGCGGGCGGGCGGTGCCGCGGCCTCGGTGCTGCCGGTGTCCCCATCGCCTCCCCTCCGCAGGCAGGGCCCGTGCCCGTGGGCTGCCCCTGGAGCTGTCCGGAGGCGCTGGCAGCAGGCAGGAGAGGCCGCGTTGGCACGACGTGCACCCATACTGAGGTGCAGTCCCCAGCGCTGCCTCCCCGGCTGGCGGACCCTCCCCCGGCCCCGCCCGGCGCTGCCCCGTGGGCGGAACCCCGGGGCTCTGTGTGCCGGGAGCGCCGGTGCTGGGTGGTCCGGCAGACTCGTGTGCCTTGTTCAACCTGCTAGAAGTTACAAAACCCCACGCTTTTCATCCTCTTGCGGGTTTCTGAAACTCAGTTTCTCTTTGGCCACGCACTGTAACTTCCAGAAGGTGTCTGATGCCCGTTCCCGGACGCGGCTGGCCGAGCTCGGGGTGCCCCGGGCTGGGTGCGGGTGCTCCCCGGGCGGAGGAGCGGCCCGGGCCCCCCGGCCCGGTGCCCGTCCCGCAGGTGCGGGCCGCTTGCACACGGCAGGTGCCAGTGGGTTTGTCAGGTGGGAGTAATTTCATGTTTCAGCAATTAGTTTAATGCACTGTGCCCACGCTACATCTGGAGTGTTGTTTGCTTTCGAATTCTGCGTTATTAACAAGTTGTTATGCTTGAAATTAATTACAACTAGGACCAAACAACCCCCGCACCCTTAACAATAGAAATATTCTTACAATCTTTGGGTGACTAATTAAACTGCAAGTTGTTTGTTGCTTGAAGTACAACACTATTTCTGTTACTGTGTGTTTTGTATAAGACCACAAGCATCATCTCAGAGCTCCTCAGAGTTAATAGAGTCTGATTTAAGAGTCAGCAGATTTGGATTGTTGCCCCGTGACAGACTTATTCTCTTACCTCTTCGAAGTCTTAGCCGCTTTACGTGTCCTGATTTATGTTCTCTGTTAAGGAGAAAGGGCCCTCTCATCTGCAAAGGAAAGTGGGAGCTATGGAGAACACAGATTATACAGAAGGTTGCTGTCATAGATCCCAATTTTGGAAGATAAATGTAACAACCTTGCATTTAAAGTGGGTTAAAACTGCGGGTTTGCTCACCTGCTTTTGAAAATAGAATTGAATTGAATCCAAGGCTCTTTTCTCGTTAAGGATGAAACTGTAGGACAATAAATCATATTATTTTGTTCTTGGAGTGTCCTTTGGAGTAGAGGTGTGTGGGCTTTTGGTTTTAACTAAGCTGCAAGTGACTAATAGTTGCTCTTTGTTATGTAGCAAGTTTCAGGGAAAGATTTGGAGCAGTTAATTCACATGAAATGTGCAAATGTTAAGAAAAATACCTCTCTTGTAGCTTTTCTAAGGTTTATTCAGTGTTAATACAAGGTAAACATATGTTTAACACTATTGTGGAAATAAGAAAACTATGAGTGGTCATTTCTTTCTTATTGCTGAAAAATCTAAAATTTTGTTCATCTTTCAGGATCAAGCAGAACAGTTTCTTAGAAGTGGACATACAAATAACTGGGCGGTTTTGGTAAGCATGATCCAGGTTGTTTTCCTCCAATAAATTTGACAGTTTTTCATCAGGAGCCATAATTGCAACAGTCATTCAAGGGTCCTGCTCATTTGAAAGAAATGGAAAGATAAACATTTGGAAATGAATAAATTTGAAATTGTGCCTGCAAATCTATTAGACTGTAATGAAATTACCTTTTCAATATGACTGAGTTTCAAACACTCAATGTGTCTAGCTACATGGCAGGATTCATAAAACAAAAGTTCTGAAAGCATTAAAATAGTTAAATTAGCATACTGCATATTGAAAAAAAGACGTAATTCTTATACCACAGAAGTCTGGTCTCTTTGACAAGAAAGGTAGAATTTATAGCTCATTTTTGTTCTTATTCAATCTGTTAACTTGTGATAACAGGCCGAGAAGAAAATCAATTCAGGTAACACAGTGTTTAGATCAACTGTTCTTACCCTAATTTTTTTTTTCTTTGCCATGTAACTTTTGTTAGCTTTGAATCATGCTGCACAATTGGTTCTTAATCCCAATTCAGGTCTTAACGACTAATTTGTTTCAGAACACTATTGTAATTACTCAGTAGCAGCTGTTTGTTTTCCAGATACTAAAACTGAACAATAAAAAAAGGAAAGTTAACAGTAACTAATTGAATTAGAAGGAATAATTTGTATATTCTACAGTGTACAAACTTGAAACTATTAAAACATAACATACTATTTTAATACTATTAACAAATAGATGCTTTTATTAGTACCCATAAAAACACACAAAGAAGGTGGAAAATTAGGTCCAAGGACCTATACTTTCTGTCCTGAACAGATTTTCTGCTTGTTTTATTTTCTCAGTGGTTTATCGTTAAGTTTTGTAACAACTGCTACTAATCTTTAAGCAGTAAAACAGGGAGGGGTTTACTGCTGTTTGGCACTGCAAAGCTGGGATCGTACTTCAATCCCACCTCATCAACAGCTTGAATTAATGTGCTGCAGCATGGATACCTATATTTAAAGCTTAGACACGTTTTCCATTGTATTGTAAGGGAGGTAATGGAGGCAAGGGGCGGATGATAGTACCTTGAAATGTCTCAGCTAAATTCAACACAGTTTGTTTTCAGAGCTTTAAATCTTGCTGAAAGGCAAATGTCCTCATGGACTGATTCCTGTGGCCTTTTTTGGAATCTCTAACTGACAGGGTGATCGAATACAAGGTGATCCTTTCAGGCTGAATTTTTATTATTACTTAAGCTACAACTGAGTTCTTTTTATGAAGAGTAGAGAAAGAGATGCTATGTAGTGTAACTTATAGCTCTACATTTAGAGCTGAAAAATTAAAAAAACTACTGAAATGCTTTTTTCTGCATCTCTGTTTTTGTGGTTTTAAAGTCACCTCTTTTAGAAGCTTTTGAAACCTCTGAATCAGAACCTGATTTAGGGGTGTTTAAGTAAAGAGAATGACTGAGCCCTGACCCCTTGCCTGTTAGAAGAGTAGAAATTGAACTTGCTTGAGGTTTCTGAGAATTTGTATTTAGATTTTGGTTGGAGCTCACTTTTCTCTTACTTTATTTGATTCCTTAACTGCAGATTTTCTCAGTGCATTTTCCCCTGTGTGTGCCTTCTGCATGAATTAATTCACTTGTGCCTTTGTGGAAGAATGCTCCCAGAATGGGTTTGCTATTGAGATGAGAATGCTTCCTTTGATTTCCCTTCCATTTGATAAGGAGAAAGCAAATGAAAAAGTGTAGCTTATCCACTTTCTGGTGCTGAATTATTCCCTAAAGTGCCACTTTCTATATTTAGTAAGGGTTTATGACAATTTTTTCATGAGTCAGTATGCTAAGAACTTTTTTTTTAACTTTTATTTTCAGTATTATTTGCTTTGGTGCAACAAAGATTTATATAGGTTATATCATGACTTTCTTGATGTTACTATATCCTTTCTGAGTTGTTACTATTTTTTAAATATTCCTGTAATTGTAATTCCTGAAATTCTTCTGATGCAATGTGCCAAGTCAATTTATATCTTTATGCTATTTAATATGCTTTTTTTTTCTTTTCAAGGTGTGTACCTCACGATTCTGGTTTAATTATCGTCATGTGGCAAATACTCTTTCAGTGTACAGAAGTGTCAAAAGACTGGGCATTCCTGATAGGTGAGGGAATCTTGGTGAATCCAGTTCTTGCAAATGTGCTATTAAAGTTCTCATACTGTCTGAAGCAGTACAGAAATACATTTTTCTTCCCAGTTTAGCTGGATAAAAGTAAAAAAGGAAGAATGTAATCATATCAGTGTGGTGAAAAGTGCAGCAGTGTTGTTCAAAAGGAAAAGCAACAAGTTACATAATAAAATTTCCATTTGGAACAGGCTAATTAGATCTGGCCACTAAAATGTGCCACTTAGCAAATTGGTGAAAGTGTAATGTGAAAATTGCTAAATGCATTCAGCAATGACAGCCCTGTGAGAGATGAGTCTTGCTGTACTTTAATTTCCTTTCAGTGTGGCGGTGCTGGTAACTGGCACTGTACTGAGATGTAAGACTTCCACATCTGTAACTATAGTGAGTCTTTAAAGGCTCTGAACAGAGCAACTTCTATATACTGACAGTTGCCTTGAAAAAAATCCATTTTGCGTGATTTTTGTAGAGAAACCATACAAATTTTTGTCCATACAAATTCTGTTTCTCTAGTGATAGCACAAGGGTTAGAACAGTATCTCTTCTTTGACAACGGAAGTAGGAAGGTTCTGAAGTGTCTTTTCTTTGTGTTCCTACTGGAAGTTCTACGGGTGTTGGCACAGTTCCATCCAGCTGTTTTGGAATGTTATTTACTTCTGTCAGAACTGTGGAAGTGAATTTAAGGCAGCAGTATCCATTGTGTCATAGGCTATGTGTACCATAGGCTCCTGTGGAATGCCTGGTGGTCCTGGTTTTTCATGGTAGTTTAGAGGACTGGTAGTTTCTCCAGCATGTCTGCCTAAAGAAGTGTGGCCTGGTGAATCACTGAAAAATGCGTATTCTGGTGGATTAGAGTTGTATGGCGTTTTTTTGTCCAAGTCCAAAACTGGACAACTGGAGTCCCCACTTAACTCCCACTCAACTATGAATGCAATAGCAGCATCATCCTGTTCCCTGTGTTTATTATATTAAAAAAAAAAAATAAGAAAAAAGGAGTGACTTTGTGGTTTTTGAAAGGGGATTTTGAAACTCAATTTTTAGATGGATTTTGGAGTTACAAATCCAAGGGAACGCATTGTGGAAATGCTGTGGGCTGAAAGGCATGGAAGGATGTCTTTTGTTCTTGCACATGTCCTTGCGAAGCAGCTGTTCTCTCTCCTGTGCAGCCTTTGAAGCACAGGTGCCCTCTGCACTGCCTCAGAAATTCTGTCACTAGTCCGGCCCTTACCTGAGAGCTTTCATCTGCTTTACATCCATCTGTCTTCACCATTAAAGTCGAAATAGCTGTCAGTTTTAGAAATACTGCAAGAACTACGGCGTGACTGAGATTTGTTATTCAGTAGCAAGATCCATTTCTTATCCAAATCCAAAGATCTGGAATTAATCTCAAAAAGCCAGCAATGCTTTAGGCTACAGTCAAGAATACTCTCCAAGACATTGGAGAAGACCTAGAGAGAGAGAGCAAGCCTGGTTTTTTAGCATTTGCAGCAATTTTTATGTGGATTTGAGTGTGCTTTTTCCTTAGACAAACTTACTTTATCTGTTTTTTTTCCTTTGCTGCAAGACTTCATTCAAAATATTGACAAGACAAAAAAACCCCAACCAAAAATTCCCAAGAAACTGCAGAATCACATCTTAAAAATGAACGCATACCATGATTCTTGGGGTTGGTTGTTTTGGAGGGGTTTGAGCTATTGTTGTAACTGTTGAAATGTGTTGTTCTAACTTCTGTTTGACTCTTACGTGAAAGTAGAATGGCTGAAATGTTTCTCTTTCCTTTTTTCCATAGTCACATTGTCTTGATGCTGGCAGATGATATGGCATGTAATCCCAGAAATCCCAAACCAGCTACTGTATTTAGTCATAAAAACATGGAGCTAAATGTCTATGGAGATGATGTGGAAGTGGATTACAGAAGCTATGAGGTAACTGTGCTTTAATGAAAACACTGGGTCTCTGTTTTTTAGTGTTGGTTTAAAGATTTATGCAGCATCTGTGAAGTCTGAAGAAGTCTTTCTGTTCATATTACTGGTTTTGGGCTGAGCTTTAATTATCAGCTGATGAGTTTAAAATACATACCCCTCCCCTTCTTTATATTTGAGTTTGTACTTGAAGTTCATGATACTAGAAACATGTTTAGTGTATCGGCTATTTTAAATAATGGAACAGAATCATATTACCAAAATTTCTTTGGAAATGACTGTTCAGTGTCTCATCTTGCCAACACAAAAATTACTCTGAAAATTTTGGTGTGCAACTGAATTGTTTATTAGGTAGATCTACTTAAATTCCTAATCTTAAGCATATGCTCTTAAAATAAATCCAAAGCCATAGCCAAATCATTACTGCAAAGCAATTACTGTATAAAAATCTACATTCTGTCACCTTTCTTTTCATGTAATATTCCTTCATACCAGGCAGTGTCTCTACCAGTTTAGATAAAATTACACATCAGTTTCTTGGTTTAATAGTGCTGTAGAATTATTGCTAAAGGTTTATTGGATTGCATTTAAGTATACAGTAGATTTTTTATTTCTCTGAAGCTTTATACAAGGAAGTGAAGACACAGAACTGGAATAGAGCTGCATTCTTTTTATCATGTTTTTTCCCTGAGTATGGATTTGTTGCTGGCATTTGAGCCCTGTACGAGTACTTAAAGAGATGGTGTTTTATAGGATGTCTTGCAGTCACCACTCAGATGGATCTTATCTGATCAGACTCAAGTAATCAAATTAATCTTGTTTTTTCTTTCCTGAGTTGTAGAGGGAATTTAAACTTTTGTTTTTCCCTGGTAACACACACTAACATTGGAGCATTTTGTGAGTACAGGAGCAGCTTTGGCACAATGAAGCTATATGGTGACAAGAGTTTAGATCAATGTAAATGTATTTAAAATTATAATGGTGGTAGACTTATTGGATATAATTAAGCAATAGGCTGATGTTAATGGAGTAAAGTAAAAGCTACCACATGATTCTTAACCTGAAGTAAAACCTTGCACAGCAAATGCCTGTTTATGCAGTTTATACCATGCCATACTATATCTGGTTAGATACACTGCATATTTTAGTGTTCCGTTATTTAATTTCTGCAACCCAGCCTATAGTTGATCAGTACTTTTATCTTAAAAAATTACTTTATGCTTCTATTCGTAGGTAACTGTTGAAAATTTCTTGCGTGTTTTAACGGGAAGAATCCCACCAAGCACACCACGATCTAAACGTCTTCTTTCTGATGACAGAAGCAATATTCTAATATACATGACAGGTAATTGCAGGTTTCTGTGTACAATTTATTGATGCTTGCTCAGTTGGATGGGTTTGTTGAAAGCATCAGTAGTCCAAATGAACAAAAGGATTGACCAAAAGATTTTTTCTGGTTTTGGCGTGTCATACTAATTAAGAAAAAATGCCTGTAAAGCAGTACTAAGCCAGTGTAGTTTCCAGTTGAAATGGTGTATGTTCTTACTGTACTAATATTTTATTTTGCTGGACTCTCTCTGGAGAAATAGAATTGTGTTTACCTTGTTTTAGAAAAATGGTCAACCAGGCTGAATATCTTCCTTTAACCCACATACATGCCTAACTTCTGGTTTTTCTGTCAGGCCATGGTGGAAATGGTTTCCTAAAATTTCAAGATTCTGAAGAAATTACAAATGTAGAACTTGCTGATGCCTTTGAACAAATGTGGCAGAAAAGGAGGTAAGAAATAAGCATTATTTAGATACTGAATACTGAATATCCTGAACATACTCTTTAAGTGTGTCTTACTGGTAGACCTTGCTTACCTGCAGCAGTGACACTGTCTGTTGTCTCTAAAATTGTGTGAGAATTTGCATTCAGAAAGCACAATTTCAGTTTTTGCTTTCAGCTTCCTGCAGTTAGAGCTTCTCAAATGTATTGCTTTGGCCAACTGGCATCTTAAAACCAATCAGGGTGAGCTCCTGTTCCTTACGTTCTGAGCAGCTGCCCTGGTAACTAAAAAGCAAAGTATGTAGATGGTGTTTAAGCAACAGTGGTAAGGAGGCTGTTTTATTTCTTTCAGGTACAATGAACTGTTATTTATTATTGACACTTGTCAAGGAGCATCCATGTATGAAAGATTTTATTCACCCAATATAATGGCCTTGGCTAGCAGCCAAGTAGGAGAAGATTCTTTATCAGTAAGTAGATTTATGTGATCCTGAAGACAATTTTCAGAATGCCTGAGTTAAAAGCACAATTCCTACTGACTTTTAACTAAAAATTTCCCTTCTAATTGCTAAATGTATAAGGTATTTAGTGTGGGTTTGACAAAACTTGTAAGTGTACTGTTCCTGCTTGTTTTTGTGTGCTGTCCCAAAGAACCAGGCTAACGATGCATTTCTGTCCTTGCTGGCCAGTTCATCCATTGCCTAGGACAGCAAGGAATCTTACGGAAACACTGCTCAGAGATGAGTGTGAGGAATATTCAATCTAGGACTTACTACACTTGATATGAAACAAAACAAAACAGTAACTTTCACCTGCTGTAATTATATCCCAGCTGAATTACGGAAGGAGCAATAGGAGAGATCCAGCCAGACCAAAAGTAGCAGGTCAGGATTACCTGAACCCATGCACTGCTGTAAGATACACTGGCCCTCCCAGCCCTGTTTTCAAAGTCCACAAGTCCGTGCTGGACCATTAAGAAATGGTTCCCTGCTTTTTGGGAAACATAGCTATTACCAGGATATAGTTTATAGATAAACTGCATTCTTCAGCTTATCAGCAGTAGGTTTCTTCACAGCTAGCTATCTTCTTTGTATAAATTTGTCTAAGAACAAAAAAAATTATGCATAACTTCTGTAACATGCTGTTGCATTCTGTTCCCTCTCCTGAATACTGAGTTTTCTCCTGCAAATGCCCAGTAACTGCTGTGTGTTGTTTTAAAGCATCAGCCTGACCTGGGGATTGGCGTTCATCTCATGGACAGATACACGTTTTATGTGTTAGAGTTCTTGGAAGAAATTCATCCTGCCAGTCAGACAAATATGAATGACCTAGTAAGTAGACTACTCAACATTCATGAATATGCTAATGAATTTAATAGTTCCAAAACTAATCTATTTTGTCCGTAGGGTTCTTCAAATGCTTTTTGTGCTCCCGCTGTTTCTCGTGAAAGCAGCTTTGGCGGGAGGGTTTTTTTTGCCATTGTTAAATGTAGTTGTGTAACACTTCAAGGATTGTCTTCGCTTGAAAGTTCTTTCCCGGCTACAGAAAAAATTAACAAAAATTAGCCAGATTTTGTATTTTTCGTTGAACAATACAAAATAAAGTATTCATTTAATATTCATTTCAGTAGATCGAAGCATTTGCATGTGAAACATTTTTGTAGGAAGCTTCTAAAACCAGCTTAATGGATAGCAGACATTGGTGTTGTTTTGCAAAGGTGATTAAACAGCTAAAATTCTAACTGTGCACTTAGAAATGTCTGCAGAGACTAATTTATCTGTATATCTGCTTAGATTCCAGAGCAAGATATGTCCATCAGTGTTTGGACTTAATTATAGCTGAGGCAAACATTATTGTAGATTTCAGGTATGAAGCAGAAGGAAAAGAAAAAGTCAACCAGATTAACATATGACAAAATATATGAAAATGCCTCTCTAGCAGTGAGATGTATACAGTGGTGAGATGACATAAAAGTAACTGCATTTTATTTGCTCTGTTAACCCTTTATACCTGTTCCAGTGCTAGTTTCTTTGTAGTCATATATTATACTTTGGTACCTTGCACCTGTAAATCCTGCTGTGCCACGTCAGTGAAATAAGAGCCACCACTTACAGAACACATTGTCATAGATTCATTTCTGTAAAAGGAGCAGCTGCTCAAAAGTTTTATGCCACCCTCTGTCTACAGAGGATGGTGTTAGCCTGACTGCTACATGTATGCTAGAATTCTCTCTAAACAGCCCACTCTTGGCAGATTTTATGTTGATACAGAATTGATTCAGTGGCTAAGATTCAAGGTTCTTTTATGTCTATGGGAATGAAATTCTGTCCTATAATTTAATACCTTCTAATTATGGGATACAGGTAACTTTAAAATAAATCTTGATGAAGAAAAGTATACAAATTCTTTATTGATTAAGTATCTTTGTCTCGCCTGTTTATTCAAATGTCACTGTAAACCAGAAATATAATTTGTGTTAATAATAAAAGGTCATAAAAAGGTATAGTGCTTTCTACTGTGTAAGACACTCTCTGAGAAGTGGTATAGCTGGTCTGGCCAGCAGAATGTTAATGTGATTATTGTGAAGAGTGTAGAAATTTGTTAGCTGGCCAAGTAGTTTACTTTTTGAGTTCTTTGGAGAAGACACCTAACTGTGTTTTTGCTTATATGCCAAATAGTCAGGAAGAGCTGAGGGAAGTTATCCATGCTGGTAAATTCCTTACATCCTGTAAGTCATCTTACCGTACATCGATCTGCTGATTGTTGCCAGGGAGTGGAAGAGAAGGGACTCAAATATATCATGATTTGTGATAATTTGTTCAAGGCCAAGTTGGATGGGACTTTGAGGCCTGGTCTAGTGGGAGGCGTCCCTGCCCTTGGCAGGAAAGTGGAATTAGATGATCTTTAAGGTCTCTTCCAACCCAGACCATTGTGTGATCATGTACTGAGTCATCATCTGCACACATTTCAGTGAATGTAACCCCTTGACTTTGAGTCGGTGCTTTTTGAGGCTTCATCTAAAAGTTCTGAAATGACATATGCTTAGTCCATGGTACAGATATAAACCTATATTTTGCCAACAGTTATAGGAGGTACTCTGGCACTGGAATGCGTTGTTAGTGTTAGCTGGCTTATTAACAAAGACCTACTGCTTGTCCAACTCTGATTTTTTGAATTTAAATTAATGCTTTCCAAGATCAGGGTAAGTTATGTTGCTCACTACCTAGCTTTAAAATTAAATGATCTTTAGTTGTTTGATCTTCTGATATGTCAAATGTCTTCTCTTTTTGAAGTACTGTGTGTTCATTACACTGCTTCTATCCCGTTACCTCTTTACTTTCCTCTAACGGCTCTTGAAATGGCTTCTTTTCACATCCACCTAAGATTTGGATATTGCCTTCCTGCAAAGAATGAGACATCAGTTTTCATAATCCACTCCACCTACTCCCCACCTGCTCCATCTGTGTTGCTAAGGGATAGCATAAAGCTGTGCAAATGACTGACTTTAGGTTTGATCACAATTCTCTGAAATTAAAGACTACATTGAAATGTCACACATTTGAACTTTTAAAATAAGATTCAAATAAATTTCTAAATGAGGTGTCATTTGTCATAAAATAGCTAAATTGTTGTTAAGAAAAGTCAAGATAACAAAGCTGGGGGAGTTGTTAAGCTCTGTTTGAAAAACATATTTTTAAAATGTGGAAAAATTGATATAGGAAAAAATGTGTTTAACTTACCCGGTGTTTGCCTTCTTTTTTTATGAGAAGACTTCAGGTATTAGTGTTAGTCTGCTGTGGTAAAATTGGTTTGCATTCCTTTCTCACAGTGGTAGTGAATGGGTACGTTTTTAACACTGAAGTCTTCTTCTCACTGCCATTGCATATTTTTGTTCAAATTCATATCAACATGTTGTGGTAGTAAACTGTTGAGGGACAGGTTAGAATTAGTTGGGTGCAGTATCAGTTTCCCACTTTCAGTGCTGATTTAGTTTTTTTGGACTCTCAAAACCTTGGCAGAGAGACTTACTTGTATAACTGCAGCATAAATTTATGTTTCAAATAGTGGGATTAAAACAAATGCTTATTTTTTATAGTTTACTTCAGAGACTTAGTTTTTACGTTTGTGCCCCTAATTGGAGCAGAGCTGGCGAAAATTGATAGCATTTTGGTGAAAATGGAAACTTTAGAGGGTATGTGTGTGCATTAACAAATGGCTTTTGTATGGGAAGCATGATGCTGATGAGTCTAGTCCATTTTCACCACAGGGAGGATAACAAGGATTTGATTTGCCCCGTCTTTTCTTTAGCAGCTGTGTGATAGCAGCCAACAAGAGAGTTGGGAATCAATTAAAAAAAAGAGCTCAGTGTCTATGCATGCTTGCACGCTTCAGGTAAAGGTGAAAGTGGGTGAGGTGTCTCTGGACAAGTAGCCTAATGCCGTATGCTTACAGGCTTAGGCTGAAAAGGGATCAGAGAGAAACTGGGATAGAGCAAAAGGGAGGAATGGGGAGATAGAATCTGTCCTCTATGAAGAAAAGCCAGGTAGGTTGGTTCCTTTCTAGGAAACTTTTTGTAATGTAGGGCTCTGTTGTCCAAAGAGAATGAGCAACAAAAGCCTGTGCATTTTGTGTCAGGCTGAGCCCAAAATTTCTGCTGGGAGGTATGGCCTGAAACTCACAGATTTTGTTAGTCATAATCTGGGGTAATTCAAGTTGCATCTGCACTGAGCTGATTAAGACCTGTGGTTTTGTCGTAAGAATGCAACCTTCTAAGAGCTGACCCATGATGTAATTTAGGTATATGAGCTCCTGTGGTTGACAGACCTGTTTGTGAAAATCACTTGGAGAATTTAGGACTAAGGAAGATGAGCACCCATGTGGAGAGTGACATTCTTAGTCCTGTGTTAAACCTCTTGTGTTAAATGTTCGGTGTGGCTGGAATGTGGAGGACTCACATAACCTGTGCTGTTACCAGGTGGTCTCTGTTGTGGCAAGTGTGGTAGGACTTGTGCAAAATGGCTTCGTGTCCAAAGTGCATTTGTATTGCCGTGAGGGTCTGCTGGCTATATAACAAACTTTTTACTTAATAAACTTCCTGTCTTGTCAGGTGTTCTGAATGATGCAACAAATCTGTCACTGTTCCATCTGCTTTTGTTAGTCCTGGTTTTGTCTTTCAGGTGTTGCAGTGTGTGCGGGGTATAGGGGATCTGCTATGTAGACAAAGTACCTGGGTAAAATAAATAATAAGGTATATAGCTAATTTGTAGGTGTAACAGGATGTCTGTGAACTTAATGTAAATAAAGCACCTGTGATGCTTGAAGATTCTAATTTGCGTAAATCCATAGGCTATAAACTAGAAACAAGACTGATGGATTTTTTTTTTTTATTTTCAGTCAGAAAAAAATCTTGCTTCTTTATGAAGCGTTCAACATAACTACTTATCAAATCTTGTTTAATTTTACATGCCTCTCTTTGGTAAATATGAAGAATTTATGCCCACTTGTGACTTCTGGAAGGTTATAGCAGCATTGCTGCATCTATATGCAGAAATATCTTTGTGCATTTATCAGTTAGATGTAATTGTTGGTTGGCTTTCACAGCAGCATTTCTAAACTCACGTGACATTGTAAGGAAAAAGGTTTTCAGAAAAGCACAATCAAGATGTTTATGCATTTTAATGTGTTTGTTCAACCATTTTTTTTCAGCTGTGGAGCTTGTACTGAAATTAATGCAAGTTACATGTGTCATTTATCTTTTTTTAAATAGTAGTTTTGTTTTGGAAGGTGTATGTAGAGACTATTGATGAATGAGGGACAGGATGTGATTGTCCATCTTGGTTTGCAGTTTCAGGTCTGTCCAAAAAGCTTGTGCGTTTCCACCCCCGGGCACCGAACCGATCTGTTCCAGCGCGACCCTCAGAATGTTCTGATAACAGACTTCTTCGGCAGCGTCAGGAAGGTGGAGATCACCACAGAGACGGTTTCCTTGGACCGGGACATGGCTGGATTTGAAAGCAAGTAAGTAGGCATTATTTAGACTTGATTTGTATAGCTTTGTGCCACAGAAACAAAGTAGTTGTGTAACTGCCAAGGAAAAAGAACTCTTGATTTCCTGTCATTTCTTAGAAGGAATCAGGGAGACAGTATAGACCTCCTACTGTGATAAAGTTGTCAGCTGAAAACTTTGTTTAAAAGTGCCCATTCCTTTCCTCACACTTGTAAATAAATGCTGCTTAAGACCAAGGTGTGGATGTCAACAACAAAAGAAGTAGTTTAGAATTTTCTTTCTTCCTGGATGTTTCTTCTTTAGTGCTCAAATATTTTGTTACTGCAATTCCTGCTTGGCGTAGTTTGCCCCCCCAGATAAGCTCTGAGTATAAGCCATCAGATAGGGGTTTGATAACAATTAGCTTTTTAATAAATGCTTTGTTTGAGTTCTTTGAATTCTTCAGCCTTTGACATTACACTGTCCTGAGAATTTCTGTTCCTGAGATGCAGCAATTCATTTGATTAAAATTACTGGTGCAAGTTCACTGATTGAAGTTGTAACAGGGCTTCCATTACTTTGTGGATGAAGAAAGAAGTGTAAACTTCGTATTTTTGGGATTCTGTTGCCACCTATTGGGAAGATGTAAAGGAAGATGTGCTTGTTCTGTAGGATTTATTTAGCATTGTACTTCCATTTCTGTTGTGTCTTTTATGCTTGGTGATACTGCCCTGTAGGAGGGGGAAACAAAGGATTGAAATATTGTGCTATGTCAGGGACTAAATACTTTTCAACACTTAAATTTATGTAAATTCCTGTCTGCCTTGTTGTTTACTGTTGCTCAAGCTAGTGGATAGCAGTTTTGTTTATTTGAAAGATAACAGTAACTCTGGTCTTGGAATTACAAATATCCTACAAGGTTTAGTGTATTTCATGTTTTACCTTCATACTGTATTTATATCTGGATCATATGCATTAGTACGTACCATATAAATCTAAAGCTAATTTTGTGATTCCTTAGTATAGAACAATACTTAGTGACACTAAATTTGTTTTTTCACTGAAGAATAAAAAAGCTCTTGGCAAGTAATAGACATTTTGCTAGTCAAAAACCATGATGGAAACTTACCTATGTGGGTTTCTAATTTGTGGACAATTGAAAGGAGAAATAGATTTTGAAGGACTTTACCATTCTGAAACAGGAAATGACTGGCTGGAATTTTCAGCTTTTTTGGGGTGTGTTAGTTTGGTGCCAGTAGTGGAGGGATTTTTAGTGCCTGACACTACTGACTGGACTCATGGAAGTGTGTTGAGAAATGGGCACTCATGCACAGAGAGGAATATCATCCTTGTGAAATGTTCTGATACTTAATGAAAGCTGTATTACATTATCGTGGCAATTCTATTTAAGTCTGTGAAATTGGAAGGGATGGGGACATGCTGGTTTAATAGCTGAATAGTTCTCCTTTTTACAGTTTTCTAAAAAAATACTTAAGTTCTCAGTTGTTACCATTTGAAAAGAGTTTATAGACAATATGTTTTTAATGGAGGAGAAAGTATGGAGTTTAACCGTACTGAAAAGTTGTAGTATAGCTGTAATAGACAGTGATGTGGAGTGCTTAATAAATTCCTTATACAGAATTCTGAGGTCAGTACCTCTTGGTATGACAGCTCTGTTTAGCAACAACAAATTTAAGAATTACAGTTTGAAGTGAATTTATTAAATGAAAATGTTAATGCTTTTTAAAAATTCAGTTTTGGAGCATCTGATCTACAAGAACTAGTTACTCTGGGTTTTTTTAAAAGAATATTATGAACATTACACACATCTGTTTCTGAGGGTGTTGAGAAGGCAGAACGCAAATTACATGATTTTTGAATTTGCTACTATTGATTGTCCCAAGTTAACGTAAGAATGACTCCTGAATGAAANATGTTAATGCTTTTTAAAAATTCAGTTTTGGAGCATCTGATCTACAAGAACTAGTTACTCTGGGTTTTTTTAAAAGAATATTATGAACATTACACACATCTGTTTCTGAGGGTGTTGAGAAGGCAGAACGCAAATTACATGATTTTTGAATTTGCTACTATTGATTGTCCCAAGTTAACGTAAGAATGACTCCTGAATGAAAGAATGTTCTTAACCTTCTTAGTATCAGGTAAACCATTCTGTGCCTTTTGGGAATGTGATGGCTATTGACACTCTCAGGTAAAACAGCTGGGGAAAGATGGGGCTATCACAGCATGCTTTATTCTTTTGTGTCTCATTGGGAGAGAACTAAACCAAGCTTATTAAAAGTGAAGTAATCCTTCCAAAATAGTTATAACGAATCTTATTCATGCCCAGCATTGTTTTAAAAGCCCTGATGAAGCAGAAGAAAGTAATAAGAATTGAACTTGAGCCCTTAAGAGTTTGTAAGGAATATTTACCAAGAAGTGTTTGATAGATCACAAGCATATACTACTAGTACATCAAAATTTATATTTCATTGTTTACTGAGTGTGGAGATGTTTTTAGTTTAGTATTTGATGAAGTCTCGAGGCTTCATTCCTTTATGAATCATGTCCTCTGTTTTATTCTTCCCTTGATGTTAGCTTGATACCTTTTTTCTTCTCTTTTTACATGCTGGTCGAATGTTACAGAATGTTTGTGTTACAGAGCATAACCAGAAAATGAAATCCAGACCTCAACTCTGACACAGTCTTAAATAGTCTGAGTTAGATCTGATTTGTTTGTTTCAAAGCTGCAGGAGTCACACGTGCAGATAAGGACATTAAAAGCCAAATGAACAAAAGAGGTAAACCACTGATTACACAGATTATGGGTAAAGAAGATGCTGTTATGTGAGGCATGAACGTGTATCAGGATTGTACTGCTGGCAGACTATTCAAGTTCCCATCTTGCCCCCCACTGCTGTGACTTTGCCAAATCTTTTCAATAGAAGTTTGTTCTTTGTTACACAATTGCTTAGCAATTACTTGGTTATACAGATCTGCTCCCAAGCCCAGCGTGAGCCATAGCTGTGCAACCAGATCAGAACTGGCAGCTTCACATGGAGCTCATGCCGTGACATTTGACGAGTGAGGCCTTTGAAGTTTCCTCTGGCTTGGGCTGAGACTCATACAGAGAACAACTACTAATTAACAGGGAGAAGAGGCTTTTCTCTTCTATCCACGTAGTGGTAGGTGAGCATTTGCCAGTAAAAGCTTTAAAAAATAGAGAGAAGATTCTTCTGCTGTTTCCTTTCTTCATAGTGGTTTTAGTCTAAGCTGCGTTCACTTCAAAGGGCTTGTTCTGCAGCTGCCTCAGTCCTGACTGGGTCTGTAGCTGTCAATTTTAGCAGAAAATCTGACAGTCTAGGGGTTCTGAGGTTTCAGATGGTTATGTTTTGTCTAAACCCCTGTGCAAGTGCAAAATGTCANGGCGGGCGGGGCCGGGGGCGGGGCCGGGGCCGGGACCCTCCGTGCCCGCTCCGCGCCACCCTCCGCGGGATCCCTTCGGAGTCGGGGGGGGCTAGAACTTGGTCCTCGTTCGCTGGAAATTTGACGGGATAATATGAGGTTTTCATCTTATTTCCCACTTTTCCTACTGGGCGACAACCTGGTAGAGATGTAACGTGTTTCAGTTTCAGAGTAACGTAAAAATAGAAAAAGAACTCAGAAATCCGCAGGTCTCTGCTCATCAGAATTGAATTTTCAGTGGGATTAAGAAGCTGTTAATTCTAGGTAGCATTGTTCTTCAACAACCATCTTCAGATGGGTTTCATAATTATTTTCATGAAGAGCACTAATCAGTTACACACGTACTGTATTTTCCTCTAATGTCTTACAAATTTATTCTGTTTTAATGGTAAGTTTGGATACAATTTTGTAAGGGATACAATTCTGTAATTCATGTAGTTTTTAATACCTTACAAGTAATTAAAGAAAATAGCTGAACCAATGCTTGCTGTTAAATATTATTGCTGTGTTTCCTAAAGTACTTTGTAAATATATTTGGGTTTTCTTTGCTTGCATAAAGATAGGTCAATATATATATAGGCATATATACGTACACTCTTATACTTGCTAGTGTAGAACTTTTTAAGGTAATACAACTGAAATTAGTATGAAGGCTATAGAAGGAAAAATTATATAGGAGGGAACAATTTCACTAGTATAATGTCGGTATAAAATAAATAAGGATAACTGACAATATCTAAAGGAACGGCAGGTATAAATTGTGTTGGGAAGACTTTAAATATGCTAAAGTGCTATGCTTGGTAATTACAGTCCCTATTTAGCAAGGTATTTTTAAAAGCAGCTTTGAACAATATATTTTTTGTTCCTTTGAAAGGATTTTTGACCATGCATTTTGACAGATTTTGGGGGTTTTTTGGTAATCAAAAAAACCCCAAAGTTTTGTTTCAAAACTGTGGTTCTTGACTCAGGTTTTCTTTGGTGTTTTTTCCCCCCTCTTCCTCTAAATTTTTGTTTTGTGTGGCATCCTGCATTTTTTCTGTGAGAAAATCTCAACTGTTGGTTGAACCAGGTTGTGCTTCTATCATTTCATGTTTTCAGTACAACACTGCTTTGTTGAACCTATATATAGTTAGTTATTTTTATGTATCATTTAATAGGCATTGACAGCAAAGAAACCTCTTGGTCTGTAGAGGCACTGTGAAGCACATGCAAGTCAATGGCAATATTTTATTGAATTCAGCTTTCGAATCAAGTTCAGAACCTTTACATTCTTCTTAAGTACTTAGATATGCCAGTTGACTTGGGCACATATAGTGTTAGGCAGTGGCCAGGTAATGTCTAAAATTGTTGCATGGCAGATTTAGTGGGAGATCTTAAGTATATCTAGTAGATTTTAACATCATCTGCATAGCTTGAGAATATCTAGATATCATAGGATATTCCATCTAGGGTTTTTATTTTGTTTTCTGTTATCCATTCATTTTTACACCTTTCCTGTGTAACATTCTTATTTTGTTTCATTATTTCTTCTTTATCTCTTCTCCCTGTGTGATCTTTACCTGCTATTATTTTTGCAGTTGAGCAGGCTGCTTTATAATTGCAGTCTCCTGAAGTGCTTGTTATTCTTTCTAGTGCTATTTATATGGAGGCCCTGGCTTCATCCTCTTGCTCTGCTGCCCAGGTGCTAAATAAAAATTAATGTCTGTTCCTAGAGGTACTTCTGTAGCTGTGTACTCTATGTTTCTGCTGAAGAGGACCATGACAACAGCTGTAGTATTTGGTATAAGTCTGACCAGGAAATATTTTCATGTAATTTTGGCATGTTTTCAGCACTGTGAGATAACATGGGAGTTTCAGTAAAACTGTGTTACTATTATTTGCTTCCTGTCAGAAGTACCAGAACTGATGGTAATGTTTGTTGGGATACCCTCCTCGTGTAATTTCTAGCAGAGTGAAAAAACTGAGGGTGAAGAGAACAGGCAACTGGAAACAGTGATTGTGGGACTCTTAGATCTTTGGAATTTAGCAGCCAAGCTCACGCTGGCATTCTTTAGGCCCTAGAAATGAATCTGGGCACATAACTATTAAATTTCCAAGGCTCAAGCAACATTACTGCTTTTTTAAAAATACGGTATTAAGCCCTATGCAAATGCTTTTAGTCTTTGCCCGTTTCCATATTGTGAAAAAGCTTACATTTGATTTTTTTGAGCGCTTGAGGGATGACCTTCTGGATGGTCAGAAATTTCTGCCTCTGTAAATTAGTGTCTTGCCCAAAGCTGTGGCAGGAAAGGGACAGTCTGCCTTCACAACATATTTATATAACTATGGCTAAAAGACCATTAACTGATTTCAGTTTACATCTTTCAGCCCTCCCAATAGGAGGGACCCTTCCCAAGTCAGGTGTTTGATGCACCAAAGCTTGCATCGGAGAGCTATTACATTTATTACTAAAATACAAGTCCCTGAAGCCCTGTTGTTGATTTTGGGGAGCTGCATGATGGTCCAGAAGATTCAGATGTGTCCCTGCACTGCTTCTTTCTGAAGGCTCTACTACACTCAGAGAAGTTTGGCTGCACAGTAGGCATATTGAGAGACCTAGTTCTTTAGCAGAGAAGTGAAATGTAAGCTGTGAAAGAGCTGAACTCCAAAAAAAAGCAGTGCATTATTGTGTGGCATCTCTTTTCTTTCCAGCTAGCTCTTTGAGTAGACCAGTGCAAATTTCTGATATCAGGGGAGCAAGAAAGTCACAATTGCATCAAAGGATGGAAAGAAAACTAGAGGTGATTACAAAAGGCGATTCTGATCACATAAAGCGCTGGTTTTACAGATGGCTTGCTGAGCACTGTTTAATATTACTGTATAAAATGAGATTGTTTTATGTGTTTGGTCAAGAGTATCAGAAATCTATAGAAACAGATGCTGAATACATCTACCAAAGTGCCCAAGATACTGCTAAGATTATTTTATAAAATTTGTAGGACAGCAAAATATTATCTCTGTGGTGGGATTGATCTTTCAGAAGAAGATAGTAATACTGCAAAGAATTTAGTGCAAAATGGGGATTTATTCAGCATTTTTGCAGGCAGAAGACTGATTGCATGACGGGTTTATTATTGATAAATACCAGGAGAAACAAACAAGAAATAATGAAGCACAATAAAGTGTTTTGTATCCCCTGAAGTGGAAAAAGAATAAAAAATGGATGAAAGCAGGATGTATAGGGAGCTGGAGAAATATCTGTTCAAGGGCTGGATATGTTGTATCTTTTGAATCCTAGTAAACTTAATTCAGCTGGTTCCAGTTTACTATTTGGAGGTTCCTGGGGTGGCAACTTCAGGTTTTACAGAATGGTGACAGCCCATGTCTGCTCTGCCAGTTAAACTGGGCACAAGTTTACCTGATAGTGACAAAGAACTGAAAAGGTTGAAAACGCCTTACTCATCTGCCTAGAGATCTGATCTCATTTGGATTATAAAGGCAGGCAGGATTTCTCTTTCACAAAATGAACTGGAAGTTGCTGCTCTGTGTGTAAGTGTAGAGATGTGTTCATATTCTGTAATGTAGCAGCAGAATTTATTGCAAACTGAAATTACTATTTTTTTATGTAACCAAAATATATTTATGTTTCTTATGGATGTGGGAATGGTTCAAATCAGTGGACTTCCAACATACATAAATTGAAACCACCAGACTGTTTAGGGAATCCACCTTTCGCTTTGTATATACTACATAAAATTAGTGAGAGCACAGCATTACTTGAACAGCATTTTGATGACAGCAGGAATGAGAATTTAGAAGCAAGTTTGGGGAGGGAGAATATATCTTCTTCCCACCCCAGCCAAGTGTTGAGACATGGATAGTTCAGTCCAGCAGTTCCCAAGAGAAAGCAAGACCACAGTGGAGGCTGGAATCTCCTTTCCTGTAAGGAAGGGAACAACAGTTGTTGAGAATTGGTATTCACAGTTGCTTTAGCATAAATTCCTTGAATTATATGATAGCCATTTCCAATTTCCCTTCCTACTGGTTAAAAGAAGTTGCTGAAGTGTAGCTGATGTACAAGTTTATTCCTCTGCTAAGGGAATGGTTTATCAGAAACTGAAACAATTAAAAATGTTGCACCTTCTTCCCTGCCTTCTGTTGCTGGATTTTTAATTTTACAGTGGTATTTTCTGTATAATTCTCTGTGTAATTGCTTTGTGAAAAACATACAAAAAGTCAGTTCTGGAGGGACCAGATGCAGAGGAAGAGACTGAATAATGCTGGCAATGTATTGGTATAATTTTGAACACTTGACTGGAGGATAAGGAAAAGCTCTGTTAGTCTTTTAGATTAATCTTCAACAGATAATAATCTTTAAATTGATGTTATGTTTTCACTCTATGTTTCTTATCACAATGTCTGAAAAATGTTCATTAGATTGTTGGTTTTTCAGCAATGAGTGATAAATGACAGACATTTGGATTCATACAGCTTCAGAATGTATGGAAGGGTACTTTGTAGAAGTGGGTTACCTCTTTCACTTTGCAAAACGTTTGAATTCACATTTACGATGACGAATCTGAGTACGCTCAGTTAACCATTTCTGCAAGTGGGTTTGCTGTCCTGGGACATTGAATGCTCTTCAGCCAAAGCTGGGTGCATTTATCCTGCCAAGGAAAGCCAAACTGACTGTCAGAGCAGGCCACTGAAATGCATCTCCCAAATTCCATAGCTGCACCGGGGCTGTTCCCTGGTTCCACTTGCACTCCGCTGGCGTGGCAGATCTGCTGCCCTCGCTGGGAGGGGGATCAACTGCAAGGAGAGAGCAGATGGTCTGCGTGCTCCTGGCTGAGGGCCCCGTGGCACCGAGGGGCAGAGTTAACCCGTGCCCAGGGCTGTGGTGTCCTGCTGAGCGTTTGCCCTGCAGTGTGCTCAGACCCCATCTGGGCCCTCAGAGGGACAGGAGGCTGGGGCTGCTTGGGGCCAGTCTGTTTTCCCTGCGGCTGCCTTCCTGGAACTGCGATCCGGGGCCACTGTTCTGCTGGCAGAAGCTTCCCAAAACTGGAGCCAAATCTGGTTTGCAGATTATCCGTCTGAATTTCCTCCCAAGCAGCACAGTGCTCTGAAGGATAGGTATGGTTAGATCTTCTATGCAATCAGATTACCTAAGTGTAAACTGTGTGAAAGGAGGAGATAGGAGTATGTTTTTCCTCTAGTTTCACAGTAGTTTTTTTAAATTTGACAGGTGGGGTAGTGCATATAATATTATAGTTGTGTTAAATAATTTGAGTGAGGTAAAAATCAGAAAGGGTTACTTGTATTCCTAGATGATTCCTGGTCCTGTGTTATCTGCAAGTGAGACATGTTACCCCAGACATGCTCTAAAATTTCAGTATTATTTTTGTGTTTGAAATAGTAGGACAAAAGTTACACCTCTAAATAGTTAGCAATTTATAACTCTTTTTAGTTTGGGAGAATATAGTGAACCCTGTAGTTACTCTTAGGTTTATCTCAATTTAACTGTAACATAATATTTAAGCTTCATAGTTCCCCACTGGCTAGTATCTTTTTTTCTGTTGGTTACTTAAGAGTCTGAACCATGACTTCCTGCTAGAATAAAATAGGAATGAAGACTTCTTGCTGTAGGTCTAAATTTTAACTGGGGAATTGGAGCAGAACAGCCACTAAGTGAAACTGCTCTAAATCTCAGCCATAGAGGACGTAACCTCTGTTTCTTCCTCAGCTGTCAAATAGAGTGCCCTAGTTCCTTTTTCCTTTGTGTGTGGTTTCCCTCTGATATAGTTTTTACTAACAGGTACTTTATTACAAAACATTCTGAGCTGACTTCTATCTTATTAGATGCTTAGGAGCTTTTACAAATGTCTCCATAAAAATATATGGCATATCTGTAAAATGGATAAATCTGCACTCTCCTGTAATGTTTTAAAACTGGAAACTGTGTGTGCACACAAAAAATGTGGTTAGATAGAAAATTGTCCTTAAATCAACATATTTCTATGTGGCTTGCAAATCTAATGGCACTACTGAAAAATATTAGACTGTTTATTAATCTGTGCGTTTATAAAGTAATTTAGAAAGGACAAGAGAAGGTATTAGCTAGCTGTGGCAGGAAGACGTCTCATGCCATAGATTGAAAGATGGTTTACATCAGTGTCCCTCTGAATATTTTATAGTAATAATCTTATTTATGTGATGTGTCCGTTCAGTTACTAACAAGCAGCTATGTCATGAAAACACCTTCTCCAGTTGTCATTCTTGGGGATGCTTCCAGCAACACTGGAAGCTGTGGAAAGGTCACGGATAAGGACACACTTCCAGATGGTGGTGGAGTGTGGGAGAAAAAAATNTCAGGTAAACCATTCTGTGCCTTTTGGGAATGTGATGGCTATTGACACTCTCAGGTAAAACAGCTGGGGAAAGATGGGGCTATCACAGCATGCTTTATTCTTTTGTGTCTCATTGGGAGAGAACTAAACCAAGCTTATTAAAAGTGAAGTAATCCTTCCAAAATAGTTATAACGAATCTTATTCATGCCCAGCATTGTTTTAAAAGCCCTGATGAAGCAGAAGAAAGTAATAAGAATTGAACTTGAGCCCTTAAGAGTTTGTAAGGAATATTTACCAAGAAGTGTTTGATAGATCACAAGCATATACTACTAGTACATCAAAATTTATATTTCATTGTTTACTGAGTGTGGAGATGTTTTTAGTTTAGTATTTGATGAAGTCTCGAGGCTTCATTCCTTTATGAATCATGTCCTCTGTTTTATTCTTCCTTTGATGTTAGCTTGATACCTTTTTTCTTCTCTTTTTACATGCTGGTCGAATGTTACAGAATGTTTGTGTTACAGAGCATAACCAGAAAATGAAATCCAGACCTCAACTCTGACACAGTCTTAAATAGTCTGAGTTAGATCTGATTTGTTTGTTTCAAAGCTGCAGGAGTCACACGTGCAGATAAGGACATTAAAAGCCAAATGAACAAAAGAGGTAAACCACTGATTACACAGATTATGGGTAAAGAAGATGCTGTTATGTGAGGCATGAACGTGTATCAGGATTGTACTGCTGGCAGACTATTCAAGTTCCCATCTTGCCCCCCACTGCTGTGACTTTGCCAAATCTTTTCAATAGAAGTTTGTTCTTTGTTACACAATTGCTTAGCAATTACTTGGTTATACAGATCTGCTCCCAAGCCCAGCGTGAGCCATAGCTGTGCAACCAGATCAGAACTGGCAGCTTCACATGGAGCTCATGCCGTGACATTTGACGAGTGAGGCCTTTGAAGTTTCCTCTGGCTTGGGCTGAGACTCATACAGAGAACAACTACTAATTAACAGGGAGAAGAGGCTTTTCTCTTCTATCCACGTAGTGGTAGGTGAGCATTTGCCAGTAAAAGCTTTAAAAAATAGAGAGAAGATTCTTCTGCTGTTTCCTTTCTTCATAGTGGTTTTAGTCTAAGCTGCGTTCACTTCAAAGGGCTTGTTCTGCAGCTGCCTCAGTCCTGACTGGGTCTGTAGCTGTCAATTTTAGCAGAAAATCTGACAGTCTAGGGGTTCTGAGGTTTCAGATGGTTATGTTTTGTCTAAACCCCTGTGCAAGTGCAAAATGTCAACATTAAGGAGTAGAAGAAATCCTGTGTCTTTGGAGGAGGAGCCTTGCAGGGTTTAAAGCATCTAATAAATTAGGATTGTGTCTCTTAAACTTGGATTGTAACTCTACAGCTGGTTGGAACACTTTGTCCTTTTCAGTTCTTGTCATGAGGAAAAGATCTGTATCAGCAGAAAGTGTTGGTAAAAATTGGGATGAATTTTTCCCTTGAGGGTAGTAAGACATGAATTAAAGACAGCATCATATAAAACCATCCTAGTTTCATTGCTGTTGAGAATTAGGCTTTGTATTTAATACTTTTGTTATGAAGAACTGTGATACTACTGGCAGCGACTGTTTTCATAAAAATAAGTAAATTGGCCACTTGTGTTAGGAGCAATGCTTGTGTAAAAGGCTGATTATGAGTAATTAGTTCGTTTGCACAATATTACTAGCTAATGTTCTCTCAGTCTATTTTTTGTGTGTGTGTNTAGCTGTACATATTCTGCAAACAGAGGGATTCCATTCTGGTCACAAAATTCTTATTATATTGCACTATTGAGGTTTTGTGCAAACATAATTATTTCTTTAACACTGCGGGAGAGTATGCATGAGTCAGTTGGTAATTCTGTGCCATATTATAACTGTTCTTAAACTCAGATAATAGTAAATATAAAACATATAAAATTACAGTGCAATTCTTAAAATATTAACATTACCACCGCGTTGAATTTTGTGTACATTTACGTGAGTTTTATGGATGAAAATAATAGATGCAAGAGATGTCTTAGAATAACAGTGATTAGTAGTTTGATGTGGTATTTATTTATGGTAGTACATCACCCAGGAGGTACTTAGTTGAGTTTTTAGATAGCCTAGGTAATTGTTTCTTACTGGTTTCTAACTGTTTCTTTCTGCTTTCTCTGGATGTAAAATGAAGTCCTTTACAAGATACATTAAGACTGGAAAGAAGAAGTGGGGGAAGGGGAAGCTCATTTTGCATCTTGGTAATTATATCATAAAATGCAGCTATGGAAGACACCTAATTGCTATGTGCCTGTTGCCTGTATCTTGCTGTGAGCATAAGAGAAAGCTGTAAAAACTGTGGCTGATACAGATATCATTAGAAAGGAGATCCCACCTACTGAGGAAATCCAACCATCTTTAATGTGCCAAATGAATATGCAACTTGCACGTGGTAACAAACTGAAGTCTCAGTAAAACTAGGGTAATGTAAATGGAAACAGGGAATAATTAATGTATTAATGCATTTTATGCCTACTGTGCTCATCTAGTAATCAGATTATTTTGTTAAATGTAATCAGAATTGTAAGAAGAATAATTATGTAATAAAAGTAACTTCACCAGAAATTTGAAAAGTAACAAAACTGCTGAAATGAAGCAAATTGTAGATTATTTATTTTCACCTGTCCTTGTAAAATAGACTAATTTTTAGATATGCTTCTTACAAACTGAATTGAAAAAAGTTAATAGGAGAGGAGGGAATCAGGCAATCAATATAATCAGAAATAGCAGCAATTCACATGTTATTCATCTACTCAAGTCAAAAAACATAAGGGGCTTCTGATTATAAAACCTGAAATTAAGGCAAATTTCCATAACCATAAAAAAAGACAAAATGATGAATTATTACTCTTAAGGCAAATGGATATTGAATGCAACCCATCCCTAGAGAAAGTAATACAAAATCATTTTCAGTGTTGAATCTTATGAAACAGTAATTTTCTTAGCTTGTAAAGCCTTTCTCCTTTTGCTCATGTTTTCGATATTGCTCTGAGAAAATGACACCATTAAAAGTGAATGACTTTTAGCACAGGTTATTTCAATAGCCTACTCTGCTGAACTGGACCAAACTGTCTTCAGCACGGTCCTGCCTGTAAACATTCCAAAGTCAGGAGCCAGGTTCAGGTAACTATCTTGGAGTAAAACCTTAGTCCAGTAATGCTACTTTTGAACCTCGTTTAGTGAGTGAAGTAGTTGATCTCTTCCTTGCTAAAAGTTTGGTGTGGATTTATTTTTTTGAATGTTCAGTCCTGTATGTTAATTTAATTTTGTGTCATTTAATCAACTCAGTCTGCTTGAATGGCTGTGTGTATTACTTTTGGTGAGTAAAGTGGTAAGTCCTTCTGAGAAGTTCTTCCTATCTAGAGCAGAAAAAGATAACCTCGTCCTGTAGAAAATACCGAGTGCATCTCCTTTGCATTAATACAAGGAAAAACAAAACTTTAAGACCAAATCTGCATTGAAAAATTCAGCCCTAAACTTGAATATTCTTGGAAAAATAGATTTCAACTAGAATCTTAGGGAAGAGTGTTTCAAAATGGCTGAAACCTTTGCATATATGTCATCTGTTTGTTGGCATATGCAATTTGTTTCCTGTAGGTTATAGATCAACTTGGTAACAGACTTTGTGCTGATCTTAAGAAATACTGTATTAAAGTGACCAGAAGTGTGTTTTTCCTATGACAGGGATATTTGGACCGATGTTACTCTGTAGTGGAAATGCAGTAAATAACACAGTTCTCATTTAGTTTAGTTGTGTCCTGATTAGTCTGTGTGAAGCAGCAGCGATTACTTTTCTTTTAAAAAGTTTCCACACAAGGTCTTCTGTTCCTCAAGCACTGCTATTTTTAAAAATCCGCTTTATCTTTCACCTGAATAATATGCAGATTAAAAGGAAGAAAGAAATGTACTCAGACATTTAAAAACAAACAAACCAACCCCCTAAAAACTCCCACTAATTGCTAGTTTTCAAAATTTAGCAAACCTTACTGTTTTTTCATTTGCTATTGTGAAATGCCAGGATTCTTATCTGGTACAGTATCCAGCACCTTAGTCAAAGAACTATTGTTATAGAGCAGATAAGATTAAAAAAAAAGTCACTGGGTTTGATGAAAACCTGCATGAACATTGAGGGGAAAAAAAAGCTGAAGTTACCATAGCAACCACCAGTGCTTTAGAAAATAGCTGAGTAAAAAGAGCAGAAATGTAACAGAAAATATGAGGGCCATTTCATAAAGCATTAAAAATAAAAATGAAATTTAAGGCAAATATGATTACTGCTCAGCTTTTATCTTAGAAATTCCTGATAAGCAGCATCTTGTCTTTATTTAAAAACAGAACTACTGTTGATAGTTTTAGTGTTTAGTCCCCATTGGACCCTATTAAGGAGATACTTTTGTGAATTTGGTTAAAAATGATTGAAAGTTTTATGAGTTGTTGTTTGTTGGGGTTTTTTTCTTACCTTTTTTTTCCTCTGCAAATGGTTTTCTGAGCAACTGCAGTCTTAGTCTGTGCAGCAGAGTGGGCTCTGGAAATGTCCTTTATGGTATAGACACGACCAAAAGTCCTACTGACAAATGTGGTTTCACAGCGGCACTACTGTGAGTTCTGCATGGGGTCATGACTGACCACTAGCACTGCCCTTCAGGACAGGGGTGGCAAAGGCAGCATTAAAATTTGTGGACATAAAAATTTCAGGGAAGAGCCACATTGATAAGTTTAGGGGTGTGAGTTGCCCATTCATAGCACCCTTACATAAAATGAACGTACAGTCTTTGTATCTGAACCTATATTCCGATATCAGTGATTAACTTAAAGTCTGAGCTTTGATACTTCTTTTGTCTTTTCTGTCCTTCTGAATGGAGTCAGCATTCTGCAGTGCATTGGAATTGAGTAAGAAGTATGGTGTTTTGTCTAGATATTGCTTCGTAGTTGTGCAGGATTAGATTTTATGTGGGTGAGCATCAAATGTTTGTGGGATAAAATTGCAAGCATCTTTTCTTTCCTATCTAGCTGTTGTCTTAAATTTGATCTTAGTCTTCATAGAGCAAAATGGCCCGTGTTGGAACCTTAACCAAATAAGAAAACTACGAAAAAAATCACTTTAATATTCTGTCCTGAAAAGGTGCTTCATATGAGGATTGAAGCAGTCTAAAAGGTTGAGTACAAAAAGGAAAACAACCAACACTTTATTCTTTCTTTATATTACAGTCTGATTCAATTCTTGCCTTCTCTTCAAACGACTGTGTTGTTGTGTGCTTGGCTGCAGCAGTTATCCTCTCCCGTTGTTAGAAGACGATTCTGTGTGTGGCAGGAGATGGTACTTAACTGTCCTAGACAGAGCCGTAGCCTGGGGCTTTGCGTGCGTGTCAGAGCAGTTGTTACTGGCATCTGTTTCTTTTGGAAAAAAAAGGCATTGTTTCTGAGCAAACAGATTTTGGTTATTCTATAAACCACTGAGAAACAAAAATATTTTTCTCTCCTCTAGTCTCATATGGAAGTTTATAGGAGGGTAAAAAGTCTTGCATCGTTCCCCAAAGTCTTCCTGTGCATCCAAGTGAAACATTTGTTATGAGTTCCGTATTGTAAAATGGGTACAGCATTTTTTCTCCTCTGCTATTGTCAGAGTTACAAATACACATCCGTATGGAAGTGAAAACTGAAACTGATGAAGTTGAAATCATGAAATAATGAACTTTGTAAGAAAGTGTGAATTTCTGTAATTGCGTATGGTCCCTTCTCTGCAAAATTCACATGGAGGATCTAGAAGCACTTCGGCACTGATCTCTTATTTAATTGCCTCATCTAAAAACATTCTGTAGTGCCTCTATAGCATGACTTCTGCTCCAGATCAAATGCAACAGCCTTCTTACTCCAGTATGTGAGCTCTTCCCTAGGAATAACTAGGAGAAGAATGTATTCTGGGTAAGATCAGTTTAGTGTTTCAGTACAAGCCTTAAGTGGCATATTTAATTAATTCTTGTCTAATGTCAGGTTGGGGTTTGACCTGATAAACTTTTGCAGCGTGGCTGGACTTGATGTAGTAGTTTTGTGCTGGGGCAGTGTATTATGGAGCAGCCAGGTAATGAGCACAGACTGGTGGAACACCCTGGAGCCAGGACAGAGGCAGTGTAGGTGCTTGTTCCTGCTGCAGCTGGACTGTGTCACAGGTGGTTGCTGCTGCCGGCTGAGCCCTCACTGCTGCAGGCAGAACCCTGTGCACTGTGTGCCTGCGTCTGCCAGGGTTTGGTTCAAAAGTCCGGCAGAAACCTTCCAAATCTCAATGTGCGGCCTTGTTACCACCTAACAATCTGTTCAGACTCCGGAGTTTAAGTATGGTACGCTCTGACAAGGTACTGTTGACATGTACTTTGACTTAGAAACTCAGAAACATCACTTTATGAAAATTTTCTGTGACATCTCTGTTAAGTTCCTGCAGAGCTTAATACAAGCAAAATAGTTATTGTTACCTTGCATTTTTTGTGCTGTGTTTTTATGGATGTGTGGAAACTTCGCAGTGTAGTGCTATTCCTGGATCATGGAGGCTGAGAATGTGTTGTGAGAACATGCAAGTCTGTCACTAATGTCATGAGGCAGGAACACAACTGACCTCTGACTATTTTGGTAGATTAAACTAAACCCCACTAGGTGGTGCAAGCAAATAAACCACCTTGCAAAATACTTCTCTCCAGATGAATAAACTTGGGGAAAGGGTGTCTTCCACCCAATTAAAATATGTTCTTTGATTGTTTGTTTGGGTTTTTTTTATTTGTGGTTTTGTACAATAGTTATTAAAATTTAATATTTCATGCTGTCTTAGGCTGGTCTTTCCACATACGGGTGAAAAAAGTGCATTCTGGTTTTGGCTGGGACTTGCATATCTGGCTTTGTTACAGTGTAGGCCAGCACCATGATGGTGTATTCATAGGTGGGCTGGGGGCTCCCGGAGCAAGCAGTGGACAGAGGGATTCCACTGTGTTTTGCTGTGCTATCCGAAGTGGCTGCTGCGAGATCACATCCTTCCTACAAGTTGACTGAGGCATTTCCAGACTTGGCATCTGTTTGGAGTGGTCTCTCTCAGGATCTCTATCGCTGCAGTTCATCCGATGCCAGTTTCACTTTGGGTTTGCTTACCTTTACAGCTCTACTGTCTACCTACAGTTAAAAGTATTTGTTTGTTCAAAGAATAGAATTCAAACAGTAAGTTATA
>VYZQ01000742.1:61168-109316 GCA_013400655.1 Mystacornis crossleyi
CTGTAATAAGACAGTAACTGCAGTCACGGAGCCGCTCTCTACTGAAAGTTCAGTATATTACTGTGCAGTATATTTACTGAAATGGAAATTTTTCATTTCAAAGTGACTTAGGTATTCATCAGTTGGGATGGGTGTGTTTGCTGCATTCATCCGAGTGTTGACAAATGCAGCAGAAGCGGGGTTTTGTTGGTGTTTTGATTGGGGGATTTATATGTTGGTATTCTGATTGGGGTTTTTTTGTATTGGTGTTTTGTTTGGGGGTTTTGTGGGGGGGTTTTGTTGGGATTTTTTTTTTTTTTAGGAAATAAGACATTAAAGTATAAAAAGCTTATGCCCATGAAATCTCAGTTGACCAGCAGCCATAAAGAATATATACACTAACCAAAAATAGTCATCACATACTCTGAGTTTTGGAATAAGATTCTGTTGTACTGCATAGCCTCTACAGAGTACACATAGAAAAATTGCAAGAGAGATATTAGTCTTAAAATGCAGAAAGAAAATATTTTTTTTCCTTGGTTTCCTTGGGTAGAGGACCAACATACTCAATTGCCATCTTGCACTTTTGGCTATTTTTTAACTCCAAAGCCAGAGTAGAACTATATGGTGATGCAAGTAGAAGGGCCTTGTGGTATGTCTATTAAAACGCTTTGATATTCCTGCTGTAAAAATGCAAATGTAAAAATAAACGTAAAAATAAATGTAAATGTAAAAATCCAGCGCCACTGGTTTTGGTTACTTACATTGTTGTGGTGTGTGGGAGTCCCACTCATGAGTGAGGATCCACTGTCGCTGAGCAATGAACATATACACCATGGTGTTCCCATTCAAAGTACTCTAACAGTTTTGGCGACAGGTACATTGAGCAGTCATAAAAACATGAGAGAAAATGGGTGATTTAAAAAAGAAGGCTTTTTTCCACAAAACATGTAAAATATGAAGTTAAAAGGTACAAGACAGAATGTAAACTCTTTACTAGACCTCCTATGTTTGATAATGTAGCATGTAAAATTCTTTAGAATGAAATCTTTCAGCTCTTGCCTGCTTTGTGATTCTCTTAATTTGAAATTTTTTTCTGAAGCCTATTACTGTGTAATTGGAGTTGTTGCACTGTTTCTATAACTGTTACTTCTTCCATCTGAAGGTGTCAGAAGAGAAATCTGGCTTCATTATCTCTGCTAAATGACTAAGAAACTTTTAATTTTTGCCTTAAGTTCAAAGTTGCCTTTTATGCATATGCGTATACACAGAGAGACACACTCATATATGTATGTGTGGGATTGTGAAAGACCTTACCAGCACTGCAGAGTTTGTTCTTTTACATAAGGTGTACTGAGAGGCTGAAGTTCTAAAGCTGAGGGACAGATTGGCATTGTGATCTTTTCTGCTTGACAGAGTTTCTTGGTGCTGGTATCTATTGATGATGTACACTTAACATTCAGATTTACTGATGCAATGTTCTGTAGATTATAAACGTTTGCAGAAAATTACTTTTAAATAATGGAAGAATGTACCATAAGAATGAGATAAAGACTGAGATTAGGTTAGTAATATTTGGCATTCAATCTTAGTTGAACTCGTAAGCCATTTTTGTGTTTAAAAGAAAAAACATGGAACTGTCCCCTGACAAAAGAGGATTGCTGCTTTCTTCTGTTTTGGTTTTGAAACTAAAACCAGGGAAACCCATTTGTTGTATATACTCTACTGTTGTGAGACAGTCTTAGAAAGTCATAGTCAGCTTAAGTTTGGGCATGACTGAATACTGAAGGTTCAATTTTAAAAGTTTAAGTCCCATTTTCAAAAATAACTATTTAATATTAGTCTTCATTGGACTTTTTTGTTAGTATAATAATTCTACTAACATATTTTTACTGTCAGCCAAGTCCAACCCATATAAGTGTTGAAAAAGTGGTAATTAATTTTTTAGGAACATTTCATAGAAGTAGCTTTTGCTTTATTGCATTATAGAGAAGGTTTTTGATGATTGCTTAAACATCGTTTGGCATTTACCATTGATTGTAAATAAAAGGAAACTTTGTAAATAAGATTTTCCACATTAAAATGGTTTTATCTCTTTACTCTTGCAGCAAGACGAATCTGTACAGAGAATTTAAGGTAACTGAGAAGAAGGAAAGGGGAGGGACATGCCTGTAGCCCTCAGAGCTGTTTCTGTTCCTGCTCTAGGCTTGTCCCTTGGAGACTGCAGAGAGAAAGGGTGCTGATAGCCTGTGGCACACTCTGAGCTACTGCATCTGTCCCTTCCCTTGCAGATTTCCAAGGTAATCGGAAATCTGGACTTGGCAGGTGTCTGAGATGCCAGATTTTGTGTCAGGTATTTGGATTAGAAACCACCTGTGAATATTAGAAGTTTGGCTTCTCCAGCCTATTGCTTGGCTTTGCAACTAGGAATAACTTGCAAATCCAGATATATGTCTTGTATAGGTACAGCTGACAGATACTGGAATTAGTACACCCTGAACTGAACACAAGGACATAAAGTCCCTCTTTCTGTCTCACAGGCCTCAGACCTAGTGTCTTGCCTGGATAGGCAGGGGAGTTGCCAAGTTTGTGTGCCTCTTGGGAGGTGCCATGTACTCGACACAGGATAAGTATGACTTGCTGCTTCTGCTTTTCTTCCTGGGACCACTTAAATTGTATGAGGAACAGCACTGGTGAAAAAGGGGAAAATAGTTGATTAAGTTTTGTGGTATAGTGTTCTGCAATTCTTGATGTATCTTGGTTGTCTGCTTTATGGAAATGTGTTACTGATCATGTTGTAGCAAAAAAGATCAAATGCAACATCTAGTATTCAGGAGAGACATGATTGCACAGTAAACCATTTCTCAAAAGCCCACAACTTTATTTTTTATGATTAATTTTCTGAGCACCTAGGGTATAGCATGTTTCAAGAAAATCTGGGTCTATTACAGGTACCAGTATATGCTCTTTTATACATTAGTAGATCGAAGTACAGTTGGTGTCTTCCCTTGTAACATCCTATCCATAGGGGCTGGGAATTGGCAGGCAGATCAGCAGCCCTGCTGTAAAGGACCTGGAGGTGGAGATGGGCACCAGTGCCACCACCATCAGTAAGACAAGCTGCCTACTGAGGTGCATGAGGAGTCTGATTAGCAGATTGAGCAATACTGTTATCATTTCTCTTGGATGCTGCTGAAGCCCTACCTGAAACACTGTGTCTGGCATTTGGCCTTCCCCTTCAATAACCATGTTGAGAGGGGTTGCCAAGATGGTCAGGGCCTAGGGCACACGTCCTGTGAGAGGTGGGGGAGAGATTCGGGCTTGCTTGCCCTTAAAAGGCAGAAATGGAATAGCAGGCTGCAGCTGTTTGGAATGCAGTCACAGAGGTGGTTAAGGTAAACTCTTCCTGTGATAGCAAGAGGTTTAGGTTGTGCATGAGGAGAAATGTTTGCAAAGAAGGGTGAGTTAGCACAGAGAGGTTGTGGAGGTTGCGAAGATTCAGCTGGACAAAGCCGTGGCTGATCTGACCTGGTGCTGGGAGGCTGAACCAGATGGTCTCTGAAAGTACCTTAGAAACAAGATTTCTGTAGTTCTCTGTGGTTACCTCCCTTGATTAATTAGAGTAAAGGGTCAAAAAAAGCAAAATAGGAAGCTTGAAATGAAGGGAGTAAGGTAAAAGGTCTGAGGATAGTTTTGGGCAGAGAACAGGCAGAGAACACTGCCTCTTTGACAGGTTCTTGTACTGAACTAAGCAGTCTCATGAGAAATTACAGCTGGATGGTATATTATGTGACTCATGAACTGAAAAAATAGAAATATGTACTGTAGGTGCAGAAATACTGGGACTTAAAATATGTGGATTATGGGGTTTTTAGAAAGTGCTTGTTGAAAAGTGTAACAATATGAACCAATGCAGGTAGATTGTTTAGTCTGAATATGTTCGGGAAAGAACAGTAGTATTAAACACAAGATGAACTTTGCTATAAAGACTAATTGTGGCCACTAAATAATGGAGCTGCTATCCTGGCACATTCCCAGGTTAATTCTTTGATTTCAAAACATCTTCCTACTGATTTTCTGGACTTGCAGTGCACTGGCAGGTGGGATTGAATTGGTCTACATAAAGATCCGGCACTGGGGATAAACTTTCAGTTGTGAAAGATGAACAAGCTTACTTTATCCAGCTGAAAGTATAACTTCAGCATGTACTGGTAGCAGTATTTAAACTGCATGTGTGATGTGGTGGCATGGGAGGATTTGGACTTTCTTCTTTGAGATTCCTGTGAAATTCAGTCATGGGTTTCCAGACACAGTGATAATAACCTGTGTAGTTTTTAACCACTATTGGAAACATTTTCCCCTGCAATTAGGAGGGAATGGATTCAAGGGGGAAATTTGCAGCCTCGGTTGTTAAGGACAGCGCATACGCACTTCAAGCTGGATCCAGTGTTTGCTCAGTGAGGTGGGTCGTGTTCTCTTTTGACTGGTTCGAACCATCAGTAGAAGCTCCTCTGATACTGCCGGACTTGTTTTTATAAACGTGCCCCAAGTTTGACACTTGTTCTCTTTTTTTTTTCCCCCCGGGAAACCTGCTTCTTGTGAGAATGAATTAGCATTAAGCAATGAGCACCTACTTTTAGCTGTGAACTCAAATGGTGATTTTCAATGATAGAGGAGAGACTTAGTGGGTCTTTTTATGTCCAACTTTTGATTAGAATTTTGTGCTTCAGCAGCATCATCACGTGGAAGTTTTAAATTAATTCAAAAGAGATTTTCTAATTTACCTAAAATGTGAAATAGTTGAGATAACAAAATGAAGCCCTATAGGTCATGTGGTTTCCAGTAGCAGGAAAGTCAGTTCTGCTTACTTAAGCTAATATTCTTTTTAATTCCTTCCCTATGTCTTGCCTCAGAATAAAAATAGGAGCAGGCAGAACAGAGAATCCCTTCAGCGACATTTTTTGACAAAGGTTGTTGGCTAGGAAAGAGGAGAGAGACAATACTGGTCAACCTGTATTAAAACACACTATAGATTTGTGTTACCTCTTTTTAGGATCTTAGGATCCTAAGGATGGCTAAGAATATGTGGCTTGACAAAGGTTAATCACCTGAAATTCTTCAGATAAGAAATCATGTGGTTCACAAAAAGACAGAGGAAACATTTGTTGCAGTCAATTTTTCATCCAGTTTATGAACTCGATGTGTCTGCCAGACTCTGGGAACACCAGCAGACCGTTTTATGATCAGGTCCAAGGGAAAATGCTGTGCATTCACAGACTTTAGGTATTCTTTAAACTCTAGTAATAAGTCTGTATGACTGGTTTGGGTCAAAATCTTTCACATTTATTTGAAAAGAAATGAACAGATTACAGAAAGTATTTTGCTTTTCTGAACTGTAAGTTATTTTGCTGCTTTATTCCACAGGAATAGCTCTCTGTAAAGGTCAGCAAGCTGAAGTAGTTAATTTTTCTTCAAAATGCAAGTCAGTAGCTTCCTTCTTCAAAAAATTATAAAACTGATTGTATCTAACACTGATTTAGGTTTTCATTGCATCAAATATATTTTTGCTCTCCGTTTATTTTTTTTCCTCTATCTCCATATTCTATTGTTCATTTTTGTGCAATCTTCCTCTGAAGCTGTCTTTGATAGTCTGCCATCTGCTGCAGTAGGTGCTGCGAGCGTTACTGAGTGGAAGTCACAGCATTTGTGGATGAGAATCTTGGTGGTTTTGGCTGTACCTGTGAAATGCTTGTACATTTCCACCACAGCTCCCTCCTCTCCTCATCTCTGAATATTCACTAATGGTTTTGCCATCCAAAGACATTCAGATTGCACAGCAATGAAGGCAAAGATGAGTGTTAGTGCTGTGAGACAGCCCTGCGAGGTCCCTCAGGGTCAGTGCCTGGCTGCCCAGCATCCCAGAGCTCAGGACTAGGGTAATGAAGGAAGCTGTTTGCATTATTAGGTGTTTAGAGGGAGACATCCACAGTCACCAGAGCAAACGTTGCAGCAACAAAACGTACACTGAGTTTTGGCCCTTTAGTTAAAGAAACTGTGCCATTTCTTTAAGGAAGGAGACATGAGTTCCTTGGAATGATGATGCTCTCAAGTATTTGTTTCTCTTCTTTGTGACTATCCATGTGGTAAACATGAGTGTAGGGAAATCTGGTGTTCCTTTATAAAGATAAGAAGAGCCTTGATGAGCACACTTTTGGGAGAAGAGCAGAGTTAAGCATGAGCTCACCTTTTCAAGCACGGGTGTTTTCCATGTACCTTAGTGCTTCTGTTTGAACATACCCAATTCTTAAATATGTGTGAAGTTAGGTTTTAACAGATAGATCAAGTACCTGGCAGCAATTCAAGGTCTAATTCTTAATCTTCTGTACTATGGATATGGTAGATAAATTTCTCAATGGCCAATTTTAAAAACTATTCACTCAAACCCGACGTAGCCCATTTCAGCTTCTCTTTAATAGGAAAGCTAATAACTTTTTCTGATGTGGTGCATAAACCTCTGATATTTTGTTTTCTTTTTATTGCCATGTGCAAGTGTGTTCATGTATTTACAGTCAATAAAGCTATCAGTGCTATACACAGGTTTAGATTAATAATTTCAGCCCTTCAGTCTTGGGTATCAGATTTAGGCACTGCTGTGTTATTTGCATCCCTTGGTCTCCTGCTGACTGTCCGAGCAGTTGCACTGTTCCTGCTCGGAGCTACTTCTACAAGTGGGACAGCCCATTCCAGTATTTTCATTGACATTATTCAGAAGTCATGTCTTAAACAAGCCAGGCAGAACTTGAGCAGTACAAATCGTTTGTGTCTACAGAAAAGAAGGATGGTGATCCCCAAACCCCTTCTTCCCATGGATTTTTGTCTCTGATAGTCTTCTGTACACTGTTCGCACTCCGACTTCCAGTTTGTATAGTTTCCAAGAGAGGTGGTTCCTTATTAGGACTTACCATCAAGGAGCAAGAGTTTCAAAGGAGATGCAGTATTACCTGTGCATGGGTCATAGGCGTGAAGTTCTGTGACCTGTCTGAGCCATCAAGTCTAGAGAACACATAAGAAGGAAGAAATATTAACCTTAGTCCTGTTGCCTGTTAAAATTAGTGAATGTTTATATTTACCCAGAGACAGGTTTTATGTTACCTAGATTTTTCTGTCTCTTGAATGTCTTAACAGCCCATTTCTGCCATGAGCAAACCAGTTCATGATCACGTTGTACTTCTTTCCCCCGTGTATTTTTGTAATACTTACACGAGGTAAAATACATCTCTGTCCTAAAGCCGCTGCAGCTATTCTGTGTAGAAGACCATGGGCTGGGTTAGCACTTCTGGCAGAATGTGCCACCTCCTCATGCTTGGAATTTACTTTTCTTTAGCACACGTTGACTTTCACAGGATTTCTCCTTTAAGAGTGAGCATGCAAATATAAATAACAAATAAGTTATTTCACCAAGTATCTTGACACATTTTACTGGATTTAAATTCACTTTCCACAGTTTCTGTTTCATGCTCACTTTCCTTCATCTAAGAGCAGTCACAGTGGCAGTATAAAAATAACTTTTAAATTGAATTTTTCAAGTTCTTCCTCTTCTGCTATCTCTTACTGCTTCTCACTTCTCTTCTGATTTTATATTTCTTTCTAGTCTTCTCCCTGAAAATCAAGATCTCCTTATGCTTTGCATTACCAGCTGTCAGACACGATGCCGTATATGCTGATATGCCACTGTGTTAGCTTGCTTTGCCACTGTTGGCAGCACTCTGCTGTCATGCTCAATTGAGACAGAAAGGACTGTTTCTTACTGGAAAATTAATTCATGAAAAATTACCTTTGTTTTTGTAATAGAATTGTTTTGAGAGAAATTAAACATACAAAGAAAACTGTATTACAACAAATTAGCCCGTAATTTTATAAAGGTTTAAGTGTCAAATATGAATGAACTAAACGCAGCGAGACCAACTAATTTTGTGAAATTATAACCTCAAATTGCCACACGTGATCTGAGCACAAATTCCATCGGCTGAGATGGTTTTTGGATTTGGATTTTTTTCCTGACATCACTAGTTTTGAGCAAAAGTTAATGCCTCCCCAGGCATCTGGAAATTATCTCTGGAAGGAGTAACCAATTTGATTGTGTCCTTCTGTGAAAGGGAGAGACAAGGTCAGAAGAATTGTGATGGAGATAATCTTTATCCTGACATGTTCTCTTCCTCCACCCTGCAAATAGGAGGAAGTAGAAAATCCTCTTCTGTGTTGACCTGTTTCTCCTGTCTAGGCCTTTCTATCCCTTATGCTTTTTGAAGAGGACTGCCTTTTACAGGTCATTCTACAAGTCTAGGAGTGCCGGTGGGCTGCTATTCCTAGGGCTAGAGTGAAGGAGCAGTTTTATAGCAGGTTTCTTTCTTCTTGTTACAAACAGCCCTGACAGTGGCTTTCTTTGATCCGTAGCAAAACCGACCAAGCTAACCAAGGCAACCCTTAAGACAGATGAGGCTGCCTCTGTGCTGGTGAGTTAGGCTGATGCCGTCTCGCAGTCACGTGCTGTGTCACTGGCAGTGTGGCCTCTGTTACCGCTGTGGCTCAGCCCAGCTGGACAATGTTTGTGAGTGGTTCAAGGCTTAACAAGGCTTAAATGTCCGGAGGAGCCATTTTGGGATGCAGCCCCTGCTTTGGGGGAGAGAATTCAGCCATTTGTGAGCTGTATCATGGGGTTTGATCTTACTGGCCATTAGTTGTCTCTGTTCTTACATATATGACTGGTTAAAATAATCCTTTGTGCCCACTTGCGGGGGATTTTAGGATTATCTGCAGGAGAGAAGAATCAGAACTCTTTTGTTGACTTGACAGTTAGTACATCACTAAAAACATATACAAAAAGTTCATGGCATTACAGCAAAAATTTTGAGAAAACAGTTCTGAACTTCTCTTCCAAAATACCCCTGTGTGTGTGTGTGTGTGTGTGTGTGTGTGTGTACACATTTTATAGTGTGTGTATATATATATAGACGTGTATGTAAATACAATAGAATGCCCCCCCACCTTATCTTTATCTTGTAATTTATTTATATATAAAATGTAGTGTAGTTCAAGTGACTTGATTTTTTTCTCGAAAGTAAGTTAGAAAAAAATAAACAGTCTTTCTTGATGTTGAAAGGCTCCTATCAGCGTAATTTCAATTTAAATCTAATTACTTTAAAATGCATGTTTATACTACTCTCCCCTTCCTCTTTTTTTTTAGTAAAGCTTCCTAAGGCTTAAAATCATCTTGATAATTTTAAAAATCTTTTTTAATCCTTTGTCATTTGAAGAAAGGTCTTTTCTTCCTGCAGTTGACAAGGAGTGTGTTTGACAATGCAAGGGAATGCTGATTCTGTCTAGACAGAAAAATTGCCAAATGTACAAGGTCCTTGACAGAACAGACAGACAAGCCTCTTTTTTTTATTTTTTGTTTCTGCTAACATTCAGTTTATAGTAATTTTAACTCTTACTTTCAGCTTCAAGTGTTTAATTTTGGGATTTGAGATATTCTTTTTTTCCCCCCGAGATTTGCAGTGTCCCTGTAAAGACTATAGAGATAAGCATTCAAGGTACCGATGGATATTGTGTTTTGTACAGTTGTTTCATATCTAGAACTAGGGCTAAAAAATGGATTCATGTAGCTGGTATCCATAAACCGAGGTGTTGTGTCAGCTAACAGGCTCCCAGCAGAACAGAAGTAATCTCCAGTTCACACTGACTGTGGTATGTTTGCCAGTCAGGACCAGTGATGGAAAGCAGGGAGGAACTGAGTGGGAAGATTCTTTCTGCATGCTGTGGTGGAGTTGCTGAGCCCCCCCTAAGCTCTGATGGTTGTGTTGGACTATAACAGCAGTATATTTCATGTTAAAAGTATGAATTCGTCATTGTCATAATAATCCAAAAACTCTAAAATCCATATCAGTAAATGAGCTCTATCTGTGGACCAGCTTCAGTAGTTCAGAGCCTGCTTATTTAATTTTTCTTAAGCACTTTAAACAGTTCTAGGCAGGCTGTCACTATGATCTTTGAAATATTGCTGGGTTTCTTTTGTTCTCTGCTTTTAAATTTCTTATACAGTAAGATTTTCATACTTTCATACTCTGTTCATTACAAATTTCTGGATATTCAGACTCTTATTTGAGCTTAAAGCCTTTCAAACCACAGCAGAAATGCAGCAGTGGAAAAGGGAAGAGATGTGCACTTATTGTCCTTTCTGTTTTCACACCCTGTTGACTCCCAGTGCAGACACTAAGCTTGTAGTTTCTGGCTCTTACCTGGCAGCTGGTCTGCAGGTAAATTAACCCAGCAGGTGTGGATCCTTTTTCACTAGAATGGGTATAGGGTTTGAGCCTGGAAAATAATGTCTTGGCCACAGTTTTTGTCTGAAAATAATTCTGCATCACCTTTAGAGAAGGGCCTTGTTTTTGTCAGGAACTTTTTTTTCCCCCTTCATTTCTTATCATAGTGCTCAAATTCCTGTATTCAGAACTCTTCAGAAAGACAGAGGAATGGCTGATGAAAAACTTGAGTGATACTTTGAAAATGTAGCACATGCTGTGCAGTTCCAGTAGATGAAAGCAGCATGGTTGAAGGGTTTAAAACATACTTTCATATTAATTTACTATCATTTAAATATTCTTTTAAGAGACTGCTTATGGATTCTGATTTTTCAGCTGCAACCACAGTTTATTCAAAGTTTAAAGGGCTATGATGTATATTCTTTGTGAAGTAGTCACTTTTTTTTTTCACACTAGCTTTTTGGCTTTTTGGTAACCAGAAGTACACACTTCTGTGCAGGCAAACGTGTGAATATTTGTGGTGTTGAACTTCTACCACATCTAAACACTGTTGTGCACTTGCAGCAAAAATGGGAAAGGGTGAATAATCCTTCCTGCCTTTTGAGATGGTCATATTTGAATTATGTTGGCAGGACTGAGTGAAGAAGTTTGTATTGTTAACAGTGCCAAATCTGCTTTGTAAATGCATAAGACTTTTTTTCCATGGGGATTTCAATCCAGCTTTCACCAGTCCTTGTTCACCTAAAAATAAATTTAAAGGTTTTCTTAGGTTTCTGCTGCTAAATTTATGCTTTATGTCAAGGGAAAAAATCCACAATGTAATGCACGTTTCTGTTTACTATAAATTTGTTCTTTCACTGAACTTTATAAGAAATATATTCCATTACTGTCACAAAATACACTTTTTCTTCATCTTAAGCAAAATAATATCCCTGAAACACTTAACTTCATTAATTTTATTTGGTAAATATTGTACTAACCTTGAGAAATGTGACCTTAATTTCTTCCCAGGTTTCCAGAGGAGGAGTTGGCAACAGAGCCACTAAAATATGCTGAACAACTTCCTGTCGCTCAGATAATACACCAGGTATGTCTTTCTATTTTAAAAATTCCTTTGAAAATAAAGAACATCTGTAATACTTAAACTGCTTTTCTAGGTCACAGGGAATTAATGTCCTCATGCTGGAAATATATATAAACAAGATACTCTTGTTCAGATGACAACTATTAAATTATAAAAGTCTTATTCTGAACATGGCAATGAAAAGATGCTTGCTGTATGACACGGTTAACACTTCAGAGCTACTTGTTAAAATTGTTGTGTGTCTGCTGATAGAAAAGAAAAAAATCCATTAATTCCTCCCAATTTGCATCTTGACCTAAATCACATTCCCCTTCCTGAAAAAGCAGCCAAAGTATGGAGTCATTATTGTGGAATAATTGTCATGATGAGTTGAGCAGGGAAAACAATCTCTCCTCCTAATACAGTTCTGAATTAGCACCATTTTTATTTCTAACTATAGCAGGGTCATCATACTTTCTGCTTTGAACAGGGGTTTTTTGTTTGCTTTTTGTTTTGCACAATTCAAAAAAAAGGCTTATATTTTTCCTAGATTGTGCCTTCTAACTTTGTCTTTATTTAAATGGAATACTGTGCTATTGATTTAAGTAAACAAATGAGGGATACAAGCTGGGATTGAATAGAAGTTTTTATTGTAACATGTCTATATTCCCTTCTTGCTCTTCTCTCAGAGTTTTCAAGGTGTGATTTTCACTCCATCCTGCTGGTAGATCAGGTATGCAGTCTGCATTCAGGTGTCTCTTCATTCTTTGCTGTCAGCCACAGAGGCCTCTGCCTGTTGTGTGGAAAAGCTTATGGCCAAATAACATAAAACTTGTGTCAAACATGGCTCTGGAGACTTAGCATCCTTCTCCTTGGGGATGTCTTAAAGGGACCACAGTGACCTATTGTTGCAGTCATTTGGAATTTTCTCAGAATAAAATAAATAATTTTTAAACTTTGTAGATATGAGTCCTGCTTCAGGGGCAAGTAACTATAGTTTTCTTAAGTCAGGACCAAACAGGTCACATCACTGTTTTCCTAATGGTATCTTGGCCGCATGGAATCTTTCAGGTAATCAAGTATGCTCTGAAATCTGGGGAACATAATGTAAGTTCATCATGGGAGACAAAATGATGCAGTCCATTCACTGCTTTGAGATAAGGAAAACTTCCAGACTGAAAACTGGGACTTGGTACTGGTCAGAGTAGCACTGAGCTGGATAGGCAACCTTAGATAAAGCTGTGGTTTCAGGCTGACCTGTTTTTAAATGCTTGAAGGTCAACAGGAACAAATAAAAGTCCACTAAGTCCCTTAATAGAATTTTATAAACAACTTTTTGTGTATTAATTATTATCATAGATCTTCCCCAATACCTTTGTCAATAAGTGTTTTTAAAGCATTGAGTCTCAAGCTGCAGGCAGTGCTGGTTTTACCTTAAAGGAAACATAAGCTTTATTTTAAAACCTTAAAGTGTACAAGCCTTTCTACAAGCTGTAAACACAAGGGATTTTAAAACTTTTGGCTGAAATCTGCACCTTCGGGAAGAATTTCTGATGTGTTCAGAACATGGAAGATTGGAAATCAGGACCAGTTTGTATGTCAGGAACTCCCTGGTGTTGTCAGAGCTTCAAATGACCCAACAGCCTGCAAATGTCACATTTAAAATTCTGTCTTCATGCCTGACTCTCAGCATAAATGAATTAAACAGCAGAGCAGGCAGCCAGTCAATATGTTCTTAACAGTGAGAGTGAGCAATGAAACAGTTTGGGGGTTGTTTGGAATCAGTAAATAGAAAGTGCATGGAATGGCTCACCTAGAGGAAAATCTCAAATAGGAAACAGAATTAACCTTTAAAATGGTCGAGCAGACAAAATGTCATAGCAATATTTTTACAGCATTAGGTGGGTAATAACTACGGAGGGTTCATCTGGCCCCTGTGTGTTAGACTGCAATGGAGTAGTGCGCTGAGGAAAGGCAGAAAGCTGGTTTATGTACTCTTACCTGTGTGCTAAACTTGCCAGTACTACAGAGCTGGGGTCTGCGCAGGGCAGCAGAACAGACCCAACACAACTGCAAATGACCTGGATGCAGAGAAGCCCAATAAAAGGAGCATTATTTAGCTGTGGTGACAGGGAGTTTGGCACCCTGCCCTGGCTGTGTGGGAGCCTGATGCCCTGCCTGAGCCTGTAGGAGCTGTAACCAGCTGAGCATCACTGCACCAGCATCCTGCTGAATTAGCTCTGCAGGAATCCCCTTATACCCTTTCTGAGGGACCTGACACATCTGGGACAAGTTGTGCAGGGGCCATTTTGTATGAATGAGGTTTTTATTTTTGCTTTAAGGAAAAAGAAGGAAATTGTAAGAAACTAAAAAAATGACAGGAGTAAAAAGAGTGGATAGTATTTGTGGTGTTATGATGCTGTATCTAAATGGATACATACTCTAGACATGCATAATAGCATCAGTGTTGTGTATAGCATAAATATATATTAAAATTTCACAGTGGTGGACAGGTATCCTAAATCAGTATAATGTTTAAGTACATTTTAATTATACTTGCACCATAGCCACTAGTACTATCCAACTATCACTGTAAATTTATTCTCCTGAACACTACTAAAATGCTCCTTGTGCTTTTAACTGAAATAAAAAGCCACTAGTGCTTGGTTAAGGAATGCAGTCATTAATATAAACTTGTAAAAGTTGAGCTTTCAGAGTAATGCCCACATGAGACAATCTTTTTAATGAGATTCTCTCTGTACAGCCATGCATACAATGCTGCTACTTACAATAAGTTTATGCTACTTAGAATAAGGCCAAAAAAACCCCAAACCAGAAAGGGGAGAGAAAGGAGAGATTACTTTAATTCTGCACTTGTCTTTTGTCAAAACAGGTTTGGTGGAAGAACAGGGCAAACTGCATTTGAGAAGATTGTTTCCATTTATCATAAATGATATTCATTGCTGGCCTTGCAGTTCAGCAAGTCTTTTTAATAAAAGTACCTAACTTCGGTGCCAGTGCTTTTGCTTGGAATGTCACTGTGTGTTAACATATTTGGCCTAACCAGGATTTAGGATATTGAAGAGACTTAAATTGTTACAGGTGTCTTACTGATGGAAGAATGTTTTATTGATGAAAGGCACATTTCAGCAGATAAACACCAGATCTCCTGATGGTGTTATAATTGAAAACAAAATGAAACAGCAAATTCAGACCACAATCAACCTGCATATTTATTTTAGTCCATTTCAAACCATTAAGTAGATAAATGAACATGCTGTTAAACCAGGATGGTATTTCAGGAAAGTGACTTGCAGCCTGTAGTGGAAATTGCACAATTTACTTGAAATTTGACATGGTTTACAGTTGCAGATTTACTTAAACATAAGGAGTTCCTTAGGTATTTTCTCATGGGGGGAATGCTACATGTAATGTCTAATTAAATTAGATTGAGTTTCCTTTTGGAGAAATGTGTTAAGTTGGTTTGGTTTGTGGAAGTTTTAACCTGTGCTTTTCTGTTGCCTCTCTGTAAGAAGCCTGTGGAAAATGTCTTCAGTAATTTCAGGATATTCCTAAGAAGTTGTGCTAATCCTGGTGAGGAAGTGTCTCTGTTCCAGGGTGCAGTCGAGCAGGTCATGGGAGAACTGGGAGCTTGGCTCAGTCCAGACTCAGGGAGCGTTAGGGAGTTGCTACATCCAGTCTGGTCTGAGGTTGACTGCAGTCACCGTAAGGGAAGTTAAATAGGAAATTTCAGAAAGGTGATGGGAGGGGCATCTCCAGAGTTATCCTTACAGAGACTGATGGCCATCAAAGGATACGGCAGGGTTGCAGTTCTGCAGTAAGTCTTGCAGGAAGGCCTTCATTTCTGTCACTTCTGTGTTTCTGTAACCATGCATTTTGCAGCCATGACCCACCCCACCCTTCCCCCAGAGAAAATCCTTTTGCTTTGAAGATCAATTTTTTGTTCATTCTCAGGGCCTCATTCTCATGTTGTAGAGGGCTGTTAGTTTATTGCCTTTGTTGATGTTATTCTGGTTTCATGCTGATTTAATTGACAGAGGTTTTCTTCAGTAGCATTTGCCAGAAATTGTAGAAACAGTATTAAGAAAATAGAACACACTATGTTGCATAGATTTTTTTTTTGAAGTATCTTTTTATTATCTATAACACAACAATTTTAGCTCTCAGATTTAAAATGTTTTCACAAACATTAAAATGGTTTTATGTGGCTTACGATCTTTGTGGAATGCTCAATATGAAAAGTAACCCATCACATGCTGATAAGACTTGAAAACAAAACTTTAAAATTCAGGGATCACACTGGTGCCTTGCCCATTGCCTTGTAGCTGCCCTTTGGCAGTTTATACATGTCAGGAGTTCCCCTCACTCCCAGTCTGCTTCTGTCCTGATGGTGGAGTCCTGGTTCCTATAAATATTTTATAAAGCCATTAGTGTTCAGAACTTTGGTTAAACATGCAAAGTGTTTAACAGCACAAGAGTAACCCAGATTTTATTTTTATTTTTGGTGCAGACAGTAGTTTTTGTTTATGAATATTAATTTATTAAAAGTCTTAAAGTACTTTGATAAGTGGTACTTGCATTTTACTGTGTCTTTACAGGCTAAGAGGATCAAAAGCAGCTTGTAATACTTAAGATGTGCCAGGTTCGATGTGTAAAGTTTTAGACACAGTTATTTATACATTCTTTGAAAATCCATTCATGTAGCTGTGTTTGAAAATAACTTTGAAGCATAGCTTGCTTTTTAGAACTCTGGTCATGGTATTCAGCTGGATGATGTCAGAGATAAAATACAACCTTTCACCAAAAGGTCCAAGTTCTGCTGCACCTGCTGTCACAGACACAGGTCTGCTCAGGCAGGGATGCTTTTCTTTGTCAAAAATGGATTTTTTTAGGATGATTGAAAATTGAATTTTTCATACCAAATATTAAAAAGTACACTGACTTCAGAGTCCAGTTTTATTTTAACAAAATACATCACTTGGCTTCCCACCAAAAAGCCTTGTGATGTGTCAGCTTGCCCCAGGACACCTGCCTGGTCAGGCTTTACCACTGCAGTTGTGAGCAACGTGCTGAAGACAGTGTTGTCCCCTTACCACGGCCACTTCCTGTGGCCACGTCGGAGTGTCTGGAGAGCAGCAGCCTATTCTGTCAGTGCTCACGTCTGCCTAGTCCAGACTCCAGGTGAGAAAAGTTCTTTCTGATGCACATCATGGAAATATGTTGACATCCTCTCCCTCACCAGCTCACCTAAAGTGGTTTTGGGGGCTCAGACATTCTGTGCAGAGCTAAATCCAGGTGTGCTGTACCCCTTTTGCTGAACCAGCCTTTCTTCATCTAGGGCGCTTAGGATGTATGGGAGTTAAAAATTAATGGGTTCTACTATGTTCAGGTTTTTTCCGTTTCTTTTCTGTATTAAAGATATGTTTGTGAATTGTTTAACCTAGAGGTGGTTTGCCTACATTTTATAACTGTAATGGAAGTGGTTTCAAGTGGAATCATGACTGGATGTCATCCATCAAGTAAGAACTTCCCTTTTTTCCCTGAATTGTAAACAGTAATTAGACTTAATTTCTCTTACTGCTGCATAAGTTAGAGATTATTTAAATCTTTTGGCCTTTCTTTAAATTGAATGCTACTTAGTAGAAAACTTGGTGCTCAAAAGGAGCAAAAGAAAAATTACTGCACACTTTTGCCAACTAAACCAAATAGTCATAGAGCAGCAGAGGTATTCCTGCCAGTACCTTGTGCTACTTGGTGCATATAGGTGCTTTGAAGTTCATTCCCTAAGATTTCTTCTAATCCTAAATTTGATTTAAAAAGTTGAGTAGCAGAATCTTGCTGTGTGTATGAGTCATGTAATGTATTAGGAGTGGCAACAGTCCCCTGTTTCTCTGACTCACTGCAAGAAATCACCAGTCTTGACTTGGTTATAGATAGTGCAGATCTTTTACTGGCAAACCATTAAACCAGAGATTTTTCAGGCTTTTTTTTTTTTTTTTTTTTTTTGGTAGAGTATGACACAGCCCTAGATGANCTAATGAACTGCTGCAGTCAGGAATGGTACTCAGGACCTTCAAATGTAATCCAGTAGCCCACACAAACAGTAAGGTTGTCTCTCTTTTTTTCTTCTTCAGAAATGAAGTAGCTCATTAGCCAAATGAAATTTCATCACATTCCTGAAATACAGGATATCTGAGTGCAACATAAAGTACTTTTGTAAAATAGAGAAAATGTAATTTTTAAAATTTGCTGTTGTTTTTCTCATTAGTTTTTTCCAATCAGAGTTACCGTGATGTGGAGTTAGCATAAATTACTGATCATTTGTTCTTACTGAAAAGACACGGCTGCTTCTGTTTTGTTATATTTTTCATCTGATCATGATGATGAAGCAGAGATGTAGAAGCACAGATGTAGTAAAGCAGTCTTTTCTCTTCCATCTTCCCATTAAAGGACTCTTGTGGGTGATAACTCTCTGCCTACCCAGGACCATTATTTTACTGTTTCTCAACCACAGGGGAAGTTCTGCTGGTTTATCTCTTTGTTAAGTTGAAATATTAGATGGAATCTCTTCTTAGTCTTCAAGACAGAGTAAAGATAAGTATCTTAGAATTATTTTTTTTTCAAATGCCACCCCCCAAATCTTAAAAATTTAGTAGCAATTATGGGGAACTTAATTTCTGTAGGGCTGGAGTGCCAAAGTATTAATGCATGGGGAGCACTTCCTTTATCTGCACACAACACTGTTCAGCAGAGCCAGAAAAGAGCCATGAGTGCTTTTTGTTGCTGACCAAGCATTACAGGGGAACTGAATGTAGTATTAAATTTTTCCAATTATAGCTGAATACAATGGGTTGAATAACTAATGCATTGAAAAGTATCTTGCATGAGGAACCTGAACAGTCAGTTCTGGGGTTCTTGTTTTTAACCATTTCGTACTAGAAATACCACACTGAACATTTTCTGTAAGCCAGGAAGAGAAATTTTGCCAGTTCCAGCATGCCAGAGACATTTGGGATGATGTTTGGTAGCTTCTTCTTGCAAGAACTGTTGCACGCATGATCCATCTTTTCTTCCCTGTTTATGCGTTAAAGCATGCGACTTTACCTCCTTCCTTGCATTTTTAAAAAAAGAAACAAAAGTATTTTTTAAAACCAATAAAAGAATGACCTGTTTTTTCCTCTTACATGCTCCATTAAGAACAGTTTATTGAGCAGTTATCAAAATGTTCTGTTTGACTTGCATCTACATTATGAGCTCATCTAGGCATTACTAGAGTCCAGTCTCTGCTGTCACACCTTGGAATGTGACTTTATCTTTTCTTCACAGAAATGGCTCCCAGCAAGGTGACAGCAACCCCCAGTCCGTGCTCTCCCTCCAAACCCGTCTCCTCTTCAGGGAGCTGCGGTAACAGACGTGGATGCAACCGATGCAGTGTTTTCAGAATGACTGTTTGGGCCTGTCCAGATCCTGCAGTTTGGACAAAGAAGTTTTAACTCTGATCTGTCAGTTTTCTGACGTCATGTCCCTTTTCTCTTTCCCAGTCTGTGAAACCCTGACATGTATAGATTGGCATTTTGTCTCCATTCTTCTTTGGCACAGGATGGGAGATCAGTTTGACAGACAGCTTGGAGCAGTTTTAGGGGCTGCCCCTCAAGTGGCCACACTCCACTCTCAGCAGTCCTGGTAGAGTCCTGTGCCCATTAAGCACAGCAACGGTGCAAACTACTGCTTGAAAAGAAAAGGGCATTTTTCATCCTGGCTATGTAAGTGACTACAGAATTTCTAAAGCCAACTAGGATAGGGAGTATCAGCTAAAACTGATAAAGTGTACTTGCATTCCTGAAGGTTTTTGTTTATATTTCTCATGAGCAGATGAGAGTAAAAATAGCTGTTACTGTGGAAAGCTGAAATGGAAATAAATTTGAGGCTTTTGTGCATATCATGGGAGTGCTCAATTTGCCCTTGAGAATACTGCTAATACGAGGCTTTATATGTGACTGTAGCCTCATCCATTTCGTGGATTATAAGACATCAGTTTCATATCCACCAGCATATAGAATTGTCAGATCTACTATTAAAAAATATATGAAAAGATACCCTGGCTCTATAGTAGCTATAATTGTTAGAGGCGCTGCATTGGGTTTGTAGCTTCTTTAAGATGTAGTTCCTGTAACCGTTTCTTTTCAATAAGCACTATTTAAGATGTAAAATGAAGGAAGATATTCAGGAAATACTGTAACATGACAGGCTTTATAGACTGCTGTAGATCTCTGGGGTTTACTCATCTGAACTTCAAATAACTGCATTTTAAGGGTCGGTAGGAACGGTATGGCCGTGGACTCAAAAAATTATTATATTCCCTATATTCAAAAAATTGATTTGCTTCTTTTCAGCTGAAGCAGCCATGTGTTTGAAGATCCTATGTGCACAAACCTTTCAATATGCACTATTGATGTTTCTGTGTCTTTGTTTTGGCATGGGACTGATTGTGCCACGATCCCCTTTTGTTGTTCTTCACGAGCTGCTCACAACTGTGATTTCAAGACGATGGTTGCTGTTTCTATTGTGCTGTATCTGTGCTCAGAGCTTTCCAGAAAGAGAAAGGTTCAAAAATGCTTACAGCTTAAAGTAAACTTCACATAGCAGGCTGGCAAAAAGCAAACCAGGTGAACAGCAAGAGGTTCTGATTTGCAGACTAAGGCTGTAAAGGACCATTATGTTAATCTCTTCTGACTTTCTGCACAAAGCACACAGATACTTTATTTATATTCTCCCTTCTTTGTGGCTGTATTGACATCAGGAAGGATAAGTAGAAAAAGGGAGTGAGCAGAGGTTGGGAGATGTTTATTAGAAACATTATAATTATGGGGGGAGTAAAACCAAGGAGGACAATTGGGGCATGTTAGAATGTATTTGTAATTACAGCAAATATTCACAGTATTGCATCTGGTCCTGAAGAACCAACATGTATGTGTCCCATGGGTCTCCGTTGCTGACATGATGTGAACTGTTGCGCACTGCTATAGATAAAATATCAATAGCTCTCTCACTTTGTTTTGGGCAGATGATATTAGAACCACTGCTGTCACTGCAAATGTAAGGAGGCTATTTTTAAGTGAGTTCTGTGCTTTGAGATTCTTTGCTCTCCTTTGTGGTCATAATAAGTTTGCCTAATGTCAGCTTTTTGGCTAAAATTAACTCTTTAGTGATTTTCACTCTCAGTCCTCTTTTAAGCATATAATTCACTTTTTTCATCATTCCTTGCTTCCATGATTTTTTTGGTGATAAATTGGTCTGCATTCATTCACATTTGTCATTTATAAGCCAAGATTCTTAGATATTCTGAGGTTTTTTTGGATTTGTCTGCACTGGGTCCCATTTATTTGCTGTTCCTTCAAATATTGGAAAAGTGAATTCTGTTTAGGGCAGCGAGGTGAGTTGTCTCCAGCGGAGATAACTGAATAGGGTTTTCTGTACATAACGGTATGCAAATAATATACCTCTGCCTCTTGTGGGAATAGACTGAATATCTGCCCAAGCTGTCTGTGACCTTAATAGGTTTGTAGGCATCAGAATATACCCTGTGCTGCTGAAGCAAAGTATGTGATGTACAAATACTTCAGGTGTGTTTCAGGGCTAAGCAGTGCTGTGAAAGAACTGTGAATTTAGGATGTTACCCACATACATACATACTGTGTATGGAAATGTCTCCCAGCAATACAATACAGCTGATGCACCTTTGTAACACGAGCAGTAGGTTTTACTAATAGTCACCATTAATAAAACAGGTGATGCTTAAAGAATGCTAATTCATTACGTTGCAAGAGTGTCTTCATGCACAATGCAAGGTGAGGCTGCAAAACACAGTAAAATGAGAAGTAAGCTGTTCCAATCATCTGTTTTTATGTTTATGATGTTTCATATGTAAAAGTATCTTTTAAATTTTTTTCATTTTTTTAGTTTATTTTTATTACAGGTTCTAGAGCAAATAGGAAACAGATGCTGCATTTTAAAAGCTTTGATTTAGTGAGGCTTTCTGTGCAAGAGAATACATTCTTCCTAAAATTTCATTTTACTTAAATTAACTTGTATTTCCACTGAGGATGGCTTATATTAAGCACAAAGGGAGGCTTAGCGGTTTAGGCTTCCATCAAATAAACTGCATAACTAAAAAGAGAAGATGCCAAGCCTCACATACTTGTACTTGAAAGAATTGTGTTCTCTCTCGTGGGAACTTGAGATTAGAGAAATTATAAAGGCATTGCATAAAAAGAGGGAGTTAGAATTAATTTTTGCTTAAGCGGGGAAGTGTCAAAAGCCTATTATGGTAATTTTTCAATTTTGTCTTAACTGTTCACACATTTTAAAATAGTTGTACAACTCAGTGGAGGCATAATTGATGTGTTGTGGTTTCTTTTTCCTTTCCTTGGGCCATCATAAAACACAGCTTAGGTGCACTTAGGCATGGAAGAAGTAGGTGTGCTAATTAAGTAGATGAAAATTTTCATATCATAGTGAGAAAATTTACCTAATGGATTGCAATAGTACTCCAAGAATGGTTCCCCTATTCTTAATTACATCCAAGTACCAGATATCAATAATACATGAAGACAATTAAGCCACAAAAACCTTAGTGAGAAAGCATAATTCCTAGCAGTAGAATTTTGGGGTTGTAGAGACTATCATGTTTATTATTGTTATTATTATTATTACTATTGTAAACAGTAGCATTAAAAGTCTACATTTAAAAGAAAGTACTTTATTCATTGTCTTTTAATGTATAGTAAAAGCTGAAGATATCATGGAATGAAGAGCTACTGCTACATTAATTTTTTTAATCTTTCTTATATTAAAAAAATATAAATCTTGTCTATATCAGAACAACCTATAAATTGCTATGGTGTAGTAATTCAGAATTTATGGTTGACCTAGAATAAATTTTAGGACTTCCCTAGGTAACGGAAAACTGATTTATCAAATGCTTTTAATGGTGAATTAAATCACTTTTTCTTTTGTTAAATACAGGATTAACAGCAGGAATACTGTTCCAGAGTTACTTTCATTTTGGTGATCAGTTTTGCTGTTCCCTAGGAGGAGTCTTTGGTGGACCAGGCTTTGCATTGGGAATGAGACTTACTGGCAAATGTAAAAGTGAGCAATGCTCCTTAGTGGTCATTGATTAGTAAGACTTTAGTTTTTATATGCAGAGAAAGGGCCACTTTCCTAGCTTGCAGCTGGTTTTTCTGCAGAAGCCTGTTTGTGCTGTGAAAATGCTGCCTTTGGCATCCCCAAATTATGCCAAATTTGTTGAGAATTTTTGTGGCTTTGTCTGCAGTAGAAAATGGTGTAAGGACAGAGATTTGCTGTATTGCAGGAGTGAGGCAGATTCTGCTTCAGCACTTTTCTGGTGCTGCTGAACGGCTTCTGTCAAAACCCACTTCCAAGTGTCTCTTCACACGAACCTTAAGAGTGGTCTGATTGTTCCTTAGCCCTTCTCTCCCCAAAGCTGTGTTTGGGAATTTCCTGACTAAAAGTACAGTGTTGGTCATGCAGTTTTGGTGAGAGGAGGCCTGAAGAGGAGAGTCAGCAGCCGCTGTGGCTGTTAAATGAGTTCTCGGGTTTCCGATGGGTTGTTTGTGTCCCTGGAATAATAATGGCGGGAATAAGAGCCAAGTGTGAGCATGGATGTGTGTTGGGTAGAGGAAAGGAGAGGATGCTGTAAGATCTTTAGGCAAAGGGAAATGTATCTTAGTCTTTATTCTTACTTTATTGCTTAATGTTGTACATTAGTGTGTGTATAAGCATATGTGTATTTTGAGTGTAAGACTAAATTTTTGACCCAGTTTGTGTTACCTGTCACTAAATATATGCAGAATCAGGACCTTCCTACATAAAGCAGATTACTGTAGTATGTTATAGTAGGTTGTCCAAGATGCAAGATTTAATTCCATTTTCTGGTGTCTGTTCAGTGTTGTGTAAAATTTTCATTTCTCACATAACCTTGTACGGTTCTTATTAATCATTACTTTTTTATTGTTTACACGTGAAAGCTTCCCTGATAGACAGTGTTTATTTAAATGGTATTCCAGTGAATAGTAAAATGAGCAGTAGGAGTTTTGCTAGATTTTTTTCTTTTATCTGCTGTATTTCTTCTGAGCTTATGCAGCATAAAAAGTAGCTGTTACCAATAAGTTTGCATTGATGAGGAAAAAATATAAATGTTATCAATCTTGTGTATTTTGCAGTGCTGTGACAGCAAATACCTTTTCTGAACACTTCTCCTCAGGGGAAGGCACTGTTAGCTCCAAATATATTTGCACATTTATCCCACTTAACCATGTAATCTTAGGTGTTACTAGTGATTTTTTTGTGTTAAGTTAATTACGTTTTGTTTACTCTTCAGTAGCATGCTGTGAGGAGCACAAAAATGTAACTCACGAGCTCTTGACAGGACTGATGAATGGCCACAGATAGAGATATTGGCAGGCAGCTCTCTAGTGCTCTGTCTAGAATTTTTTTCCTAAATAATTCAGAGGGTTGAAATTTGATGAAATCATTTCCATTTGAAGAATGAATGGAAGGGGCAAATGAATGAAGACTCTGGTAATGGAGCAGTTGTGTTCATACTGTTGGACAGACAAGACAGCATCCTGCATCATCATTCCTGGGCAAATTGTGATTCAGCCTTGTGCAAGTGATTCCTTCTGTAATGGCTGGCGTTCCTGCTCAGCGGGTGGCACCCTGCTTTAGGCAGCTCTCCCCAGGATGAGAGGCCTCACCACTGACACTGTGGTTCCCTGTTCCTGTGAATTAGCCAATGACTGCGTTATTTTCAGGAGTGCTTAGCATGAAAGCCCATCTACAAATACACGGCTGACAAATGGGTGATGAGTGGTGCTTAGCGGGGACTGAGTGACAGCAGGATGTCAATAGAGCCATAACCTGTGGTTAGTGTAGATGGAGGCAGGAAAGGTGCAGCTGGTTTGCCTCTAGATAAAATCATTTTTCATGGTTTCATCCTTTTTAAAGACCCTTTGGAAGCATGATTCTGTTCATGTAACATGTGGTAGTCTGTGGGGGTGTTGGGAGGGTGTGTTCTCAGCTACACTCATTCATTCTTCCAGAAAGATGCTCTCTGTGAGCCCCACATAGTATTTGTGATCCATGTCATGCAAACTTCACGTGCGAACAGCGATTATGATACCATAAATCTGCTGTTCTTTCTTAATGCCTACAAAACCTCTTTGCAGGAATGGATCTGCTCTCTGGGACTCCCTGTCCTTTGACATAGCGAGTGTAACAGAAGTGGCTTTTTGTGTAGGTGTAATTATGTGCAGCTACTAAATAAGTGCCTGTATGATTGCCATGTCCACGTATTGTGATTTGTTTTCTATAGCAGCTAGAGTACCCAAAAATATTGGGTTGATATTTCAGAGCAGGTCTTTCTCCTTTTCCTCTTTTCCTGGTCCCATGAGGGAGTACATACAACATAAACTTGGGTAAGAACACTTGTTTAGCTTATGAGTACAAAACTACTGAATACAGAATCACCTTTAAAAGTTGGGGGGGGGGAACAAACCAGCCTGTCAGCAGCTGTTACTCACTGGTTTCTCACTGAAAATGAAAATATATTACAATAAAGGTACAGCCATACTTGATCTTGCTCTTGAGTGTGTCTCAGTTTGAGACAAATTCGGAGGAACGTCCGAAATGAATGTCCTCTGATAGAAGGCAGGTTACAGCCACCCCTCCACCACCAGGTTCGGAAAGAATTTTCCTCGGAGGAAAGTGAAAAAACCCGATTTATTTAACAAAGTGCACGCAGGCATGGGGGAAAAAAGAATAACGCTAAATAATAAAACCTGTCGCTGTGGAGAGAACCTGGGTAGATTTCAGAGTCCTCTGTGGGTGTGGCTTTCTCCTCTGCGGAGCTGGGGTTTGGCGTGGGCCCCTCCGGGCCAGCGGTATCGGGCCTGTCGGTGTGTTCTGGTGTTGCTGAACAGTCCAGGAGAGAAGAAGAAGCCAAAGTCCCAGGGAAGCAAAGGAGTTTAACTCTGTCTCCCGAGAAAAGGAGCCAAGAGCTGGGAAAAGCTGGGAAAAAGGTGCTTTCCTCCGCTCTGCAGCAGCAGCAATCTCTATTTTGAACACAAACTGCCCAAAGAATTCCACCGGCTCTCCTCCCTCTCCCTTAAAGGTACAGAAAGGCAAAGGATTCATGTGTGGGCACAGAGCGGACGATAGGGAATATAGTCACCCCAGGAGAGAGTCTGAAGGCATCTTTTGCCTCAGCTCTGCTTCTCCCTCCATTCATTTTGTCATGCCTGGCTCTTCAGTGTAATGCTGTTTCAAGTTGTGCAAGCTGGAGCTAGAAAATGTGGAGCTTAACTGCACGTGCATATAATGCAGCAGAGAGCTTAGGGTAACAGTGACCTTTTTAAATTATAGCTGTAGAGATTTGAGAAATGGACATTAAAAACTGTGTGAATAAGAAATACTTATTTGGATTTCAGATGTAGCTGTTGAAGTATTTGATTAGATCTTGTACTCAGTATGGCATACTTGGTATGAGAGCTAATGCAGTCTAACATCTGTTGTTAATACAGCCTGTCACCTGGCAGTAAATTAATAGATACTTATGGGATGTGCAGAAAAAGCGTGATTGGAACCATCACTACTACTTTGAAAGAAACAGCATAATAATTTATGAACATCATGGTTTCTCTGTATAAACAGAAAAAAACTTTGCTTGAATTTGAATGCTCAAAATTACACTTCATAATGAAAGTTCTAAGCATACAACTAATTTTATAAGAGTAGGAATAAAACCTTCCTTAGAAAAATTGATTTAAAAGCATTTGAGTAGACTCACCTTGTGGTTCAGAGAGATGCTAAGGGAAATCCAAGTGAGAGTTCCTAAGAGGAAGCAGGAGTGCTGTGTTCCTCAGAAGGCTGGGCTGGATGAGGCTGGTGCTTGGAATAATGATCCCAGATGAAGCAGGTGGGAGCCCATGAGTGCACGTGCCCATGTGTGGGGGCCTTGGCTCTGCAGAGCTGAGAGTTTGGCTCTGGTGTGATCCCACTGGCAGTGCCATGTTGAATTTGTGTGAACAGGACCTGCACAGTAGAAGATTGAGATAATCTTTTTCCAGGGGAAGGGGAGCTGTGCATGCTTTTGGAAAAATAGTGCTCTGAAAATAGCTTGGCCCTATCTACACCAGTGTATTTTTGTGAATGCAAAATATCCTTGTCCCTCTAGCAGCCTTCACACACCCTTTTCCACCTCCTTTGTTCTCTGCTGTCTCTGTCTGCTTAACCCAAAGTTTCAGTAGGAGCAAGTGAGTTGCTTTTATATCTGATCATTTTTAGAGGCTTCTCCCTCCTGAGGTCTGCCTCACCAGTGTGTGTTTTTGTCATTTTCTGACCTCCTCCAGTGTAAGGACCTCAAGGAGTTTATCTTTCCATTTGTGGCATGATACTGAGCACTAAAGTGTTGCCTTTAATCTTGTTTTTGCTAATAATCCTCCTTTAAATTAATTAAATATAAGCATATTTAAAAAGGAGCATGCTTCTCTAAGTAGCAGTGACTGAGTTTTGAATACCAAGTCTACTTAATTAAGCTGCTCATCTGGTATTTTTGCATGCTTCAGTTGGTGTGAACCTTTGTGTTTGCAAATGTAATTCATATATTTGCTGTCGACCTAGGTGTCCTTTTGTGGAAAATCATGATCATGGTTTCATATGCGGGTATGAATTTGATTAAAATATAACGAACAATTTGCTTCGCATACCTTAAATAGAAGTAATTGCACTTTTATTTTTTTTTCAAAATACAACTTTTATAACATGACTTTTCTCAACTCCTCTCTAAAGCATTTGTGAATGTCAATATGTAGCTCAGTGTCAGCAGAGCAGGTGAGAGCTCAGCCCTGTGCCAGCCTGTTGAGGACAGGTAGGAATGGTTCCTGCTGCCAGTCCAGAGACAAGTGTGTTCTCTCTGGGTGTAGAAAAATCACACACCTGCGTTTGGAGTCGCCCTGGTGCAATCGCTGTTGTGTCTGCCGGGTGGGCCTCACTCAGCTGAGCACTGGCTTGTCTGGGAATTCAACTGCCCTGGGTCCTAAGTGCTGGCAAGGCTCCCTTTGATTAGAAGTTGTATGTTATGTATTGTATCACAGGTTGGAAGATTCATGAATAAATGTTAAACCACTAAAAGCATTTTACAGTGCTGTGAAATGCAGAGAGATAACCCTGAAAGTAGGCAGTAATAAGTAGAAGCTCATTTTTAAAAAGCACTTAGAGATTAAAAATTTTAGAAGGAAATGAAAAAGTAAAGCTGTCATAACAGTATTGTTCCTATTACAATGATTATACAAAGTAAATACTAAAATGCAGTTGTTGGTATTGAGGTTAATTTAGTTTAGCTGCTGTTTTTTCCCGTACCCTTTGTGAGTTTTTGTTGTTGATGAATGAACTTTCTTCATTATTTCATTAATTTTGGAGATATCAGTAATCATGGCACTGTGGTTAATACAAACTGAGAGATTAGACAAAAGTACATTAAATTGTTTTGCAGAATAACAGGCACCATTTATGCTGGAGTTCTCCTATGACTTTAATCTTGCTGTGGGCACAGAAGGGATTAAACTATTACTTGATGGCTGGAGTTATTTGATTTCCTGCACTCCCCTGTGAGGACCCCAAAATCCAAATTGTACCTGACAAATTAGAAGTGCAGACTTCCACTGAAAACTTTGAGGACATACTTTATGCTGTGATTTGCATGTGATACATATAAATTCATTCTGAAAATAAATTCTGTTGTGTGCTTTGTTGTAGGAATTGAAAGGATTACCCAGTTTAAAATTCTAAATTGCAAGTAAACCTGAGTTGTTAGAGTTCGTCTAGGAAATGCTTAGTGTGCTATTGCCACATGCACTGCTTAGCAGAATTCAGCTTTTCCAGTTTCCTTCAGTTTGAGATCAGTTTTCTGAGATGAGAAGCAGGTGGATTGTTTCAGTTTTGGATCTGAGGTTTTCCTTGAATTTCAAAGACCTGTTTTGAGATGTGGATCCTTTTTTCAGATTTCCGTACTGGTCTTTACAACAGAGCCTCACATAAAATTTGGTACCTTAAGAAACAACGGAGAATGACTAAGAAGAAAATTTGGAAATTCACCCCCCAAAATATGTAAAATTCAGCCCAGTGAGTGCAAGCACCGCACAGACAAGTGTGTTCCACTTCCCTGTGAGTGCTTGCTGACCCCCAGGACTAGGGGAGGTGGAGAACCCCACAGAGGATGTGCACAGCCGCTCTCCTGGGTTGTAGCTGCTGCTGTCTGCCAGGCAGCCCCAGATGTGATGTTTTATACCACGTGTGCTGCAATAAATAGGCCAAAACTGGGTCTAGGACACTCAGCACTGAAACTGCAGCGAGAATTAAGCAGGGATTAATTTGAAATCCAATAGCTGCCACTTTAATGGGCTCGCTGGCACACAGCGCTTCTGATGTGTTATTTTTGTGCAGTTGCACAGGGATATTTTGCACTCCTGGTACAAACACACACCATCTGCCTCAGGCTGGGCAGAACATGCCCTGCAACAAGGATGATGTGCACATTCATTTCTAAGCTTTTGCACCCTTTCTTAAAGCCCTCTTTGGAAAAAGATGCTGGAGGAGATTGAAGAATCTGTGTATCCCTGTTTCATTTGGGAATTACTTAATTCCTGACTGTTCGCATGGCTTTCTGTGCTGCCACTATCCAGATGTGAATTCTGAGTTTAACCCAAAGCTTACTGTACCAATATTTTTGTCCTTATTGGGAACAGTAAGACAAGCAGAGTTCTGTTGGAAGACTGTTGGACATTATAATCCGACAGTCATCCAGTGTGGAAAACACTGTTAAATTTATCCATATAGATAAGTTTTACACAGTGCTGTCCAGGTGAAATGTTAATATGTGATGTTTAAAATCTTATTTCTGTTGTGATGTAACATTTTTAAATTAAACCAGTCTTCATCTAATTACCACTTCAGCTTTTTAAAATTATATTTTTCATAAAGCTCATTTTAATTGGAGTAACATGTATTGCATGTTTTATGAAACACCTTCACTGAAACTCTTGGATACTTTCCATTCAGATCCCTATAGACCCATCCAGTTTGAAAATACACTGTTTCATCCTCTGCTTAATTACAGTACTTGGAGCAACTCTGTGTTAACTGTTTTTAAGTTCCACAGGATAATGAGTCTACCAGAACTAGAGAGCGTAGAACAGAAGACTGTTCACAGGAGGAAGCTTGCTGTTGCTTAGCTACCTACCTTTTAATTTGGAACCTCCAGCATTTCCATGATGACAAGTCCTTAAGCTGCTAAATGTATTTGTTCATGACAGATTGTACCATTCTGAATGTGCATTTCACCTGTGTGTTACTGCTATTATTGTAGGGATAAAGAGGGTGTTTGTAATGGCATTGTATTGTGGTGTAAATCACAATACCCAAATATGTCTGTTACAGAAGCAGTTCTTAGGTGGGTACTACAACAGTGAAATTCAGAATAAAGAGTGTTGCCTCTGCTCCTCCAGAGCAGTCCCAAATATGAACAAGTTTTGTGTAATTTGTGGGTAGTGCAACCAGTCTGTAGTCTTTTTAACAGTACACATTCGCACATCAATTTGGAACATAGTAGTGATACATAATAAATTGCAGATCAAAATACTGTGACACTTAACATGGTTTTGGTCCATTTAGCATTTTCTTGCAAGTGAGAAAATGCCTGACTTGTAAAAATTGCCTAAATCTCACAGAAATTTGCTGAAATAAGACTCTAAACTAGGCAATATTCATAGGAGAACTACTGAATTTTTTTTAATTTTTTTTTTAGGAATCTGTGAATAACTACTTTCATTAATGCTTTCTGATCAGTCCTAAAATTGATATAAAGAGATTTTATCTTGGCGTTGCTTGTGGCCACGGAACTGGTATAAGCATAGAAAGAAATTCTGGCTTTTCTAAACCTTTTTCCATTATGTGGATTGACAAAGGATTTTCATTTGCTATTAAAATGATTCTTTTTCACTATTACAGTCTTCCCCATCAGGAGAATCTCTGTGATTCTTCCCCTTTTGCCTATACAGAAGAGCCACAGCAGCTTCTGCAGCAGCATGGTTGAGGCACTCGTGTGTTTATGGGAGGGTATCCCATCCCTCCTTGGCTTCCAGCTCGGTGACAGCTGGGGCCGGTGGCATTTTGGGGCGGTGGCAGCTGGGGCCGGTGGCATTTTGGGCCGGTGGTGATGCCTTAGGTTTTAACTTCTGTACTTTTCAAATCCTGTATTGCCCAGTGTGTAACTCTGAAGTTTCTTACAGCTTGTTTGCTGCCCTCTTAGACTAGATAGACACAACAAAGCTTCTCTGAGCTTGCTATTCAAGGACACTCGGGCTGTCCGAGGCCTAAAGGTGGACACTAGGACCAGGAGAGAGGTGGAGAAATGGAAGAGAGCTAAAGTTTTAATTGGTGAATTTATGCTGATATGCAAATGGCCCAAACCTGTAACAGTGTAAAGAACTCGTGACCTGTCGTCCATCTTGGGGTCCATTTTATGGAAGCAGCCTCCGGCTCCCCAGGGTGTACCTTGAAGGCCCTTCAAATAAATACCTACCTTTATTCCCTTACTCCTGTCTAGTCTCTGTTTCTAGGTGGTTGGAGAAGGCAACAGTGGCATTTTGGGCCGGTGCCACGCTCCGTCACCGCCGCGGGTACCGGCAGCGCTCTGGGTGACCCAGCGCTGGCCGGGGAAGGAAGGAGTTGTTGGCTCTGCGCTGGCAGGGTACAGCTGGAGGCGCCCTGCCAGCCTGTGTGACAAGCACGGCTTGCTGGCACAGTTCATGGGAGCAGGGGCTCCATCTCCCACGCAGATGGGGCCGTGCACAGGTGCCAAAAGCAGCTTTTTGTAAAGGAACTCCAGCACTCTCTGCTGCTGAGCTGATGTGCCCACCTGGGCAGAGTTTTGTTATTGATGCTTTCTGTGTTGAATTTGTTAAGATTTTAGAAAATTGAACTTGTTAGTTTGACAATTAATTATATTTTTAATTCAGTGGTGAACTCTCTTCGAAATCTATGAGCAAGTTAATTTAAACGAAATCAGGTTATTTCAGCTATTGCAGGTATACTTTGTAGGTTTAAATGTGAATCTGTGTAATTCCATTTTAGATATTCATAAGGTTTTGATGTCCTCGTGGAGAATACTGGCCTATTTCAGTACGATTTTGTGCTCAATTAACCACTTAGAGATATTGACTTACAGATATTCAACAGAGTTGCATTTTTGCCCTTTTATTGTGGTTTAATATTTACGTGTAGATTTCAGTTTCTGTGTCTGTAAATTAAGATAGTTTATTTTGAAGATTACTGAGTATGTAGCTCTTGTACAGCCTCATATAATTTTTGTCATGCCTTCATGGTTTTAATCCTTTACATTTTAACATTGCATCCCATGACTTTAAACTGACTGTATGGATGTCCTTGATTTCCCAGTGCGGAGCCACTGCTGCCCTGGCCTCTCTTGCCTTGCACAGTTCCATGGAGACTTCAGTACATGACATGACAAAATGTAAAACCATACTCATAGATCACCTTATAAATATTTATTCATATAAATTCTTTAAAGAAATTAAATTACGTGTTCTATACAAAATAGGAAAGAGAGGCTTTTAGTGTCACTGGCTGCAAATTGAAGTCATTTGTCTTGAAGGGTCAGGTGCCACTTTGTGGTAAGATACTTGTCTGAGATCCAAGAAGGGAAAGATTGATAGTACAAAGAGATTGATGGAACAGGCACTGCAATATGCATACGAAGTTACTGGTTAATTAGGAAGATTTAAACAAGAAAGTCCCTTTGTGTGGAGAAGTGTCATGTGCTGTTACTCTCAGAAGCGAGGTGTGCTGGCAGCCTTTTGAACAGGCAGAGTTGATTTTCAGAGATGTTTTTGTGGAGATGTGCAGTTGTGAGTATCAGCGAGGTGGCAGATCACCAGCAGCACGCGCTGCAGCTGACGAGTGCTGCTCAGGGAATTCAGTGGTTTGCATATAGAGACACCTGCTCTGCTCACATCTTTGGTTTTGTTGTGGTTGATGTAAATTACAATGCTGGTTTTGTGATTCCTGTATCAGAATAAAATCATTAATATTTCAGACTGCTGCGTTCTTTGGGTGTCTCAGGTGATGTGACTATTTGTTCTGCTTTTTAATTGCAGGCATGATGCTTAAAGAAAAATACTAAAGCTGAACTATGTGGTTTAGAAAGTGGGAGCTGAGCAATCAACAAACATTGTTTTTGTGTTGATAGGAAAGCTGTTTTGAAAGAACAGACACTGCAAACTGTTCCTTCTTGCATTAAAGTTCACCAGCCTCCTGGTATATTTAGCGGAGAACAACAAGATTCTCTGTGTGGATTGATGCTGAAATTAAAACAGCAACATCTTTTGGACTAGTTATTCACTTGGCAGACAGAGAATTTTAAACTTTACTTAAATGCAACAAAACCAAAATGCTCTGTGCCCCTCGTGTCTCATTCTGCAGAAGGACAAAATGGTGTAAATCTTTCAGCAGGGCAGGAATAAAAATCTCAGCAAGCGCTTCAGTATTTATTATCATAATAGTAAATCATCCCTGTCTGCCTAGAAGATCTGTAAAATGTACCTGCTGAGGGCAAGAGTAGGCACAGGTCTGAGGGACTTCTAAATACTGTAATTCTGGTATTTTTATCTTGATAGTCTTAACTAAAATTTTGCATTCATACAGTCACCTTATTCTTAGCCCCAGAGATAGATCTTGGGGTACATGGCAGCTTCTATCTTCTACAATCCATTTCTCTCTTCGCTGACTGTGGAGTATCTGAGTTTTTGGTTTAATAAAGGGAGGAAGAAGACAGGCAAGTTTTATCTTGTCTAGCTGCTATGTGTGAGACAGAAAAGGCCTTCAATTGCAGTGTATGACTTTTCACTGAAGATGAAATTTTGTTGAAGAGGGATAGAACTTAGAATTACAGAATATATTTCTACATTAGGGAAAGGCAGTTAGACTCAATGAGGCTCCTGGGAAATGTGATTGACATTGAGAACAGTCCTATTTTGTTTTATGATACTCCTGTAATGGTGAGTCTTCGCTTCTTATGTGGTCAGGTATCTGTTTATTCACATAATGCTGAGTACAAAAGCAGCTGTAGAAAACAGGTAGTGGAAAAACAACCTCAGATTTTCACTTGTAGGAGCTGTTCTTCATACTTAGAGAATTTTTCTCTTGTATTAACGTGAGACCAAATATAAGAAAACCTGTCCAAACAAATGAGTTGGAACACGTCCCACAATTCCAATATGCACAGGCACAGTTCCAGCGGCCTTTTTGTGGTACTTACCCTCCCTTGTGGGGAGTGGCAGCTTGCCTCCCATGAGCCTCCCCATCACAGCACAAAGATGCTTCTACTTCATGAAGAAATACAGCTTATTGGTATTTTGTTCTACTGCAAGAATCGGTTTTTTGGACTTGATAAACACCATGCTCTGCTTATTGTGAGAATTAAGTACTAATTTTCTTTCTCTTTCTGTTTTTTCTTTTTTTTTCCCAGAAACCAAAACAAAAGGATTGGCATCCTCCTGGAGGGTTTATTTTAGGACTCTGGGCATTGATCATCATGGTTTTCTTCAAAACATATGGAATCAAGCACATGAAACATGTCTTCTGAACTGGAGCAAACAAGACTTGCGTTGGCTGCTACTTTGGGTTCATGGGTATCACCTGTGTTCTCTGCATGTGGATTATGGTTGTGTTGAAATACTGTTGACATCTTGCCTCTAAAGGTTCTTTTGAAGTTATCTCTTCTCCTTTTTCTGGAAAGATTCTAACAAATGGTTTTAATGTTACCGTTATTTCACTTTGTCTTGATTTAAACATATTTTAATGCTTTTCTGAGCATTTTTTTCTTTGTGGTTAAACTAAAAAAGGGGCAGGATCTAAACCCAGTAACAGGATTTCTGAGGTTGCTTCTGGATTGTAAATGGGCAAATTCTTTCCACCATACTTCAAAGTAAATCTTAGAAGAAGTCACGTATTACTAAAGAACGGGACATTATGCAGAACATTATTTAAGATGTCATTTTGTCAATAAAAACTTAACCCACTTTGCAGACTTTGGCATGACATATTGAAAGCTTTCTTCACAAAAGTAAAAATACTCTGGAATATATTGATTCCTTTTTTCTTATTTTTTCTTCCCTGTTAAATGCAACCCTTAGATCAGTCCTTTCACCTTAAGCAGTTTTGAGTCTAGAATTCTATGAGTTTGTGAAAGTGGAAAGAAAATTATGACCTCCCTGAATCTGCTTAAAAAGAAGGCCAAAAAACGTGAAAGGACTTCACCACGTCCATTAGAAACCCTTCATAGGTGTTGTATTTTCGCTGCATACAAGATGGACTTGGATGCTTTCAGGATTTTCAGTGCACTGGATTTTTGCACTGAAGAAAATCGACTCTGGCATCAGGATGAAAAACATTATAAATGGTGCTATTGTATTCTGTAGTTTCTGAGCCCTTAGAAAATGTGCTTTGTCGTCTGTGTTTTGTAAATTCTGGTTTGGCATATTGATTTGTTTTTTCCTGGACATTTACTGATGAATGTATGCCGAAAGGGTTTTGTCTGTATAATATATTGATATTTGTGAAGAGAAGAGCAAATCTGTGCATGGGCAGAAGCACATCTGTCAGCAAGGAGAAGCTTTTGCCCTGTGCTTTTGGAATTTGTTCTCTACCTTAATCCAAATAAAGTTTACCTGATGCATCCATGGTGTAAGCACTAGACACGTATCTCTATAAGTTATTAGGAATTATTTATAACCACACATAATATCAGAGTCAATATTATTTTTCTTAGCATATGGTTTTGAGTGTTTTCCGATTGCACAGCACATACAAATCCAAGTGCATAAACATTTTTGTCCTTTTTCTTCTCTTCCAGTGTGATTGTGGCGTCCCAGCCTCAGGTGAGGGGAGGTGAGCTGTCAGAGCTGTGTGAGCCCGGGAGGGCTGCAGAGAAACCACTGAGGCTGCCAGAGAACAGGGGAAACAGCAGTGTGATACAGCTCAAGTATTAAAGCCTAGGGTTTTTTCTCCAAAGGTTTTCTAGGCTTGGAGACGTTGAAGGTACAAAATGATCCATCATGGGAAGGTAAACATTTGCCTACTCCACCTCTTTGTGGCACTTCTTGGTGAAGAACTGGAATTTTTTTCAGTAGCAGATACTAAGCAGCCGGCGTAGGGATTAAAACAAAAGCGTTCCTACTGTCCTTACAGTTCTGTAAACTGATTCTGGGTGGTAGACATACTAGACATTGCCAGTGTGCTGATCAGGTCCCCCCTGCCAACATCAATGCAACTTAATGGGAAAGGGAAACGCGCTGTGGGATGGGTCTGAGCACCACTCCTGGTGCTGGATGTCTGGATTTATTCACAATGTGTTGGGTTTGGGAGTTGTTGTTTTGGAGAGTGTCCTTCAAAAGCAATGACTTCGTATCTGAAATCTGATCTAATGGTGACTTTTCTTAAAATCACAAAACCTTTTTTTTTCCCCCCTCAGCAATTTCTAATACAACAACCAAGTAAAATGTGCTGTACACAGACCATGTAGAAATGTGTAGACACACTACAGAAATGAATCCTACAGAATTTCTTAGAGGATTTGCTTTCCTTTCTTAATCCAATTTCTTTTCAATTGTAGTAAATATTTTAAGCAAATATTTACTTTCTAGGCAAGTTTTCCCACACTTTAAAACGTGTATAAAGTGAAGTTGTTAGAGCTTTGTGCCTTGTTGCAGTTGCACTTATTTGGACTCCTCAGGCCTTATTCAATTTTTTTCTTTCCCTCTTTCAGCCACCTTTTGCAGGAAGTAATAGAAACATCTATAGAACTCAGCTGAATTTTGCCAGTAGCAGAAGATACCAAAGATTCTGTCTTTTTAAAAGCTTATCTGCTTAGGGAAAAGGAGGCAATTAGGTGGGTTATTAAAATGCAATTTATGAATAGAGGCACTCAGTAGGTGTGCATGTGAAGGTGATTAAATTGAAGTGAGAACAACAGTTTGACTGGAATGCAGCAAACTGTGCTTCAGGCATTTTTAACGTTTTTGTATGCACAGAAGTGAGTTGAAATGGATCATTCTGAAACACCATGAAGTTGCCTGTGCTACACCTATGAGACAGTATTTTCTGTGTTGTGATAACTTGTTGAACAGTTACAGTCTGAAAACAAGTGCAGAAATGTCGCAGAATCGTCTGTAAATGTGTTTTTTATATTTATTTTCCATTTAAAGTTAGTAATCTTTTCATTTTCCCTGGGAGGCCTTCAAGCTCAGGTTGGAATGTGGGCTCTGGGAACACATCACCGTCAGTCACAAACCATTTATGTTTTGCAGGCCAAGTGTGCTTTGCAATATAGATGCTTCCTCCAAGGTGCACAGATGATCTTTTAAATGGAATCCAGAAGACAAGCCAGATGGCAGTTTCTTGATGTTTCTTTGCATGGGACCTTTTAGAACAGAATTGAATTCCAGCATTTGGCGACTCTGCATAGATAGGTCTGTGAACCAAGCATGCCCATGCTTGCAAAACTCAAGTGTATTCGTCTCTGCACCCTGTACTGTGGCACTGCGTTGACAGGTCCTGCCATGGGGTTTTAAGACATTGTTTAGAACACGCATGGATGATAAAAATAGAAGTCGATCATTTCAGTTTTTCAACTCTCTTTCAGGATGAAATGTTGAAATGCATTTTTATTATTGAACTGAAAAAATGGTAGGTCCCCAGTAGGGCTGTACTCACATCCAGGTGCTCTCTGGTCCCCTGGCGTGCCTGTGACCAGGCCCAAAGGCTGACACAATGTGTGACTAAGCTGTGCTTCTGTTACAGACTGAAAAGTGAGGTACGTACAAATGATGAGTGGAGAAAGAAACCTGAGCGGGGGGAGACAGTTAGTGTTTCTTGGTCTATGCCAGATGAATATTTTCATGTTTAATGACTGTTACCATGAAGTGCTGTTCTCTTGGCATAAGCAAATACCAGAGACTTCACAGGTATCTTTACAAATACCATTAGTGATGGTGTGTGTCTTCTAGAGAGTGGAGGGTTTCTTTCTTTTGGTTGGTTTTTGCCCCTGAAAGCTGGTGTCTGTTATTGATTAAAGAAAAGCAAATGTAATCTCCATCTGATTCTCTGCCTGCACATTGAGCCCATTTTCGTCTCTTGTTTCAGGAGTCAGGAATTTTTATTCTCAGTTACCACATCCACAGAATGTACTGGAAGTAAATGGAACTTGTGATCCAGCCTGCCTTCAGATGGTCATCGCTGCCTGCTGGAGCAGGGCTGAGTTGCACTAAATCAGTGATTTGCAAAGGGGCTAGGGCCAGGTTCAGCTGTGAATTTATCCTGGGTGGAGAGGAATTGTGCAGTGATGAGGACAGGGAGGTGTTGCACTGTATTCCTCTGAGAGGGACTGGAAGGACCAGCTGAGGCAGGGCGAGGGAAGTCTGCAGCCCTGGCAATCCTGATACTGACAGCATGTCAGTAAGGGGGTTTTTGATGTTAGAGAACTGCTGCTTTCTCTTCTCTGATGGATGCTTAGAGGGAAGGAATACAAAGGAAGTTTCTGATCTGAAGGCTTGCCTAATTATCCATTCAGTATAGCTGAGGAAATGAGATGCTGCTAGTTTCTGGTAAATAGTGAAGATTTGATCCAGTGCTTAGCATTGTGAAGTGAAAAGCTTTTATGTGGTCAGGATTATTTGCACTTGATAAAAATAGATGAAGTGGAAGGCAATCCACAGAGTGAGAATGGTGCATTTCAGAGAGTCTGTGGTATTTGGAGAGAAGACAGCCTTTGTATATGGTACACTGTAGGGACAAGGACTGGGACGAGAAAGCTGAGTGTCCTCATGTGCAAGATCTTTAGCTCTGTTTGTTACAGAGCTCTGTGTGCCCTGGTAGAACTTTATCATGCTTCCAGACTAATTCACCTTTGGATTGAGACAAGCATAAAATATTTCACCCCAGAGACTAATCTATCCATAAAGTTATGAACTGCAGGAAAAAGCAGTGTATATAATGAAAATGTCTCTCAACCATGTGAAGATCAATCTCAGGGTGGAGCTGACAGAGGAAAGTTGGGGCTCAGTAGCAATAGCTGTCCTGCAGAAGACTCTTTGCAGAATTCTACAAATGAATCACGCGTGCCACAAAAGCTCTTCTAACCATCACTTCAGCACTTCTGTACAATAATAAGCATAATAGTTTTTTGCATTTCTTAAGTGGTGAAAGGCAAATTTAAAAAATGGAGAAAACTTCTCATAGAAGAGAAACTGTGTACTCCTGCTTTCCCTCTTTCTGTAAACTTTTAAAAATAAAAAGCTTTCAGGAAATGTATCTTGAAAGTGTCTGTGTTTTGTAATGAGGACTTGCATAGGCTGCATAACATACTCTGAAATCAGCATTTCTTAGAACTCATTTCACTTGCAAGTTCTTTAAGACCGAGTTACTTTTTCTCCCCTAATGAGGATTTTTGCCTGATTTAGTGATTAAATTGATCGTGTTTAAGGTTTCCATTCAAGGATGTACATCTATTAATGTTTGATTGTGCCATGTCTTCTTCCTCATGCAGATTATAGATTTAACTTCTTTCCTTTCTTTCTTTTTGGGTCTGTGTGTGAATAACCCCAAAGCCTTGGCCAGTACTAAGCCAGTTTGGCTGCTTTGGCTGACAGGCTTAATAGCGATGCAAATCGTATGGACCTAAATTATTTTAGTGTTGTTTACAGCAATCCCTTGAACAAAACAAGCCCCACTAGAACGAGACTGTTTGGACAGTGTAACCGCAGTGCTGGCAAAGCTCAGCCTAGGGGGTCTTCCCTATGAAAGTGGCATTTTTCACACTGCAGTTGACATGGCTTTGGTGACAGCTCAGCAGACCAGGCCACCAGGCTGTGGTTTCTTTGGGAGATTCATGGCATGTCATACTAGTCCCTATGACAAAACTTACTAATCTGAACTAGCAAATAGATTTCCTTTCTTGTCCTGACTTACTGGAATAATGCTCTTATATTAAATGTTTGACTGGGCCCACTGGCTCTGCATGTAGTGAGTATTTTAAACTTAGGCTCTGTCCTTTATATCCAGCTCCAGTGTAATGGTACTTATTTCCTTTGTCAAATGTTTTGATACTTAGCAACAAAGAGCCTCACTAAACATTAGATTATGTCTGATTTTCATTAAATTATTTTTTCTGTACTGGTTTTCCAGTCCAGGTTAAGTTCGTAGCTCAAAATATTATGGCTGAAATTGTGATGATTTTAGGGTCCCCTTACCTCCCCTGGTCTTTATAATGTGCATGGAATGGAAAATAGGATCAATGGGGTCATCAGTGTATCATTACAATGTATGTTTGTATTTTGTGCAGTTCTTTCACACACCCTTCTCTGCAGTGATCCCTGTATTTGTATTTTTTTATATACATAGAGGCTTTTTGCACTTGCTGTTGCTTGTTTCTTTATTCTGCTCCTTCTCTGCAGCATCATTTGCAATGGAGGAATGAGGAAGAGCTTTTCAGTGTTTCATGTAATGCACACCTACACATGTACAGCCACAGTAAAAAAATCATCATGGTGTGGTGGGAATGTTCCAGTTCTCTCCAACACAAATGGGCAGTCCCACTGAATATCAGTAACCACTTTCAGTTTTGGTCTTGTGTGCAGCCGGGATGTCACGGGGAAACATATCCTCACAGGCTATAAATCTGTTCACTCCTTTTGCCTTTGTGTTAAAACATAAGCTAAGCTCTTGCCTTAAACGAAGCCACATCAAATGGTTCCCTTCAGAATTTCCTTTTTTTTTCCATTAACGACTCTCACCACACTGTATATTTGGATCCTAATAGGCTCCAGCTGACCTGACAGCCAAAGTTAAGTTAGCAAAGTCCCAAAACCTTATACCTTGATAAATACAAATTACTCCCTTTTTCTTCCCTGTACTTCAGGAAATAACTAGTGTCCTAAAAGCTACTGATGTTATTTTAACACCTGTCTGGGTTGTGTAAAGAAACTGGCAAATTTAAATATCACTAGAGATCTCCTAAAGCAGACAAACCTGTTCTCAGAAATCAAATTATTAAGATGACCATCTGTGTTTGTTAAAAAGGGTCCAGTCTTGCTCTCCATCTGTGCTGGAGGCTTTGCATTGCTTTCAGTGAAATGAGAATGCAGTTCCTGTGTTAGATCTCATGGTGGGCCCGGCACATGGAGAGTATGGCAAGGCTGGAACTGGCCTTTGTGATGTTCACTGGATACATTTTTTAATCTTTTTTATTTCTCTATTTATTTAAATGCAGTCTAGCTCCTGTATCCTGCATCTGGGAACAGCCTATGGTAGATACCAAGGGAACAGCACAGAAAAATATAGACAAAAATATATTGTGACATTTTTCCTGTGGAATTCGGCTTGTACCATTAAGCTGATGCTGTATCCTCTTAGCCTTATTTTCCTGTGTTCAGATAGGTCCCATAGGGTGAGGATATTTCTTTTTTTTTCTGTGTTAACTGTAACTTTGGAAGTCTTTTGCAAACCTCCTTGTGGAATTCCAAGTGGATCCATCACTTGGCTCGCTTCCTCCCCTTGCTTCAGAGAAACTTGAAGAACTCTAAACAGATTTGCACGGCAGGGTTTTGCTTACAAAAGCTGCATTTACATCTTAGCCAATGTATCTTCTTTATGACTCCTGGTTTTGTTCTTAGAGTTTTCCATCTGTTTGTCTGGATTGCTGAGGTTGTCTGTAGTTTTCCTGCCTGTTCTCTCTTCCTGACAGCTCCTGGTCAAAGCACTCCCTAGCAGACAGGGACACTGTGTGTTGATCATCTCTGTGCAGCTTCTCTGGTGTGGCCTGGTCTTCAGCACCAGGCAGGACACAGGATGTGTCCCTTTCTCCTGGCAGTCCTGGCAGCCGTGTGCTCTCTGCTGGCACCCCTGGAGGGGGCCCAGCACCGAGGGTGTGCTGGCTCAGGGCCTGGTTCCACACATCTGCCTTTGCCATGAAGTCTGTTCCACAGCTGGCTGAGGTGAAATCACCAGCTGTGCTTCTGCTGTGATGCTGAATCTCCATCCACACGCTGGTCAAAGGGCATCATGTGACATTTCATGTTTTGGTGTAATTTTCAGTGTGGAAAACATTTAACAGTCTAGTGGTTTGAAGGGTATTTAGCATAAGCAGTGCCATTTGACAGCCATTTTATAAAAGTCTTTGAATTTTATACTTTTCTGCCTCAGCACAAAGAAATTCCACACCACCTTAGACATTTGCCCTTTCGTATTTCCTAGGGTTTATTTAAAGAATATTTCCTAGGTTTTTATTAAAGGAGATTGTCCTTAATTTTTTTTCTTTCTCCTTACAAAATCGTATGTTTGTGATATGCAAGGTGGGTTTTTGCAGCAGGCAGCTGGAGATTCAAAGTGATCAGCATGAACTGGTGGTCCAGGGAAGACACAAGTATTGGTACCAGTAAGGTTTCTGTACTTCTTTTCTTTTGCAGTACCTTTTGCTGCCTTGTAAGTACTCTTTGACTGTTTAACTGCTCACTATTTTTTTTAAATCCCTAAGCTATGTTTTAAATCGAATTAGAAATTGCGTGTCCTTGCAACAAATAAAATAATTAACTTTCATTACAGAAATTATAATAAGCATTTTTCAAAGAATTTTTGTGGCACCTATGATCAACTTACTGCAAAGAAATCTGTGCAGGACAGCCATTGCTGTTGAGCCAGGACATTACACTCCATCAGCTCCAGCCTGAGTTTGATCTTCATATTCCAGGGTAATAAAGCTAAACGGCACAAGGCACATTTTATTCCTTACTCTTTAGATTCCCCTCACCCCAATGTTTTTCCAGCTATTTTTATATTACTGTTTCCTTGCAACCTTAGAGATATTTTGGGTAAAAATCACTTAATTTCCTGTGAAGTTTGCCTGAAAAATACAGCAGGACAATTCCCAGATAAGCAGCTCCAGAAAGGTTTTATTAGTTGACTGCCGTGTTTACGTGTATGAATAGATGTGGCAGTACCACTGTGTGTTCTGCTGGATCGAGCCAAGGCTGCCAGACAGCAGACCCAAATCTCTCCCAGTCTTGTTCCAAGGCTGTAACTCGGTCTTAGTTTCTTAACCTCCGCTTTCCTCAGTTTCCTTATCAGGAATGAAGTGTTAACTTGTCTTTCCAAGGTGCTTTAGTGCTTTGAGTGAAAGGTTTCTCCAAGTTCATCATGGTTTTGCTTTGCACCATGGTGCTGCCACCACTGAGCCAACAGAACGCAAAGTAGCTGTGGTACTTTTTTGTTCTTAGCTGCACAGATGTTTTCTTTATCATTCTCAATTCCAGTTGCACATATCATGGTGTAAGAGCTACAGTTCTTCAAGATGAAAAATAGCTCCTCTGACAAAGCCAAGTGTAAAAGCCTAAAGGTATGCAAGGAGTTCAGAACTAACATAGATCCTAAAATTGCTGATGTCTGTAAACACTGTTTTGTAACAGCTGTTAATATGTGAAATGATATGCTGCAGATCATGAATCCATCAAATTATAGTGAAGAGTGTGAGATGACAGCATAAAGCAGAGAATGGCAGCAATGCCTAGTTTGTCCTACTTATCCCTGGGCTGACAGCATTTTCTGTCATAAATCTGTTTGGTTTATAACTACACCATAAAACATTACATCAGGCTGAAATGCAGCAGGATTCTGTAGTTCAAAAATTGTGGATTTATAGAGAAATACATCAGTGATTTGTTAATTAAAATTGCAGTGCTTTAACAGTTACTTACATTTCTTTTGTACTCTTAGAACTCGTGCTTTTTGGACTTGATTTATGTTCCATGTAAATCTGTGTGATCTATTTAAAACTTGCTGTCTCCTTTGTTTCATCAAATTCCTTTTTATATATACAGGTGTGACTTAGTCTTAGAAAATACTCCTTCATACTTTTTGTAATTAGATGGGGGACCTTGCTGGAACTTCACAGGGGGTTGATGAGACTAAAGTGAGTTTGGGTTTGTTTTGTCTAAAAAAGATGTGTATGAGGGTAGCAAGAACACACAGTTATTAACAGAAACTGAACAAGGAACGAGTTACAATGCTTAGCTTGGCTCTGTTAGGAGATTTAGTGTGAGTTTATTCCATGTTTCTTCATGTTCTTAATGCTTCCCCAGATCTACTTGACACTGAGCAGTCTTGCAAACAGGGAGCAAGCGTGTGGAACACAATGGGGTCTGGCAAGTCCCTGTGTTCCTACAGAATACTAAAAGTATTTAAAGAGAGTGTCCTCTGTCTTTAAAGGATCCGGGTTTAACAATAACATAGCTAAACACATAGCATACACATCCTGCAGCCCTTGACTGACGGAAAAACTCAGAGCTCTATTTTAAAATGACAAGATCTTTTTATTATTGTATCAGTAATAAAACAAGGACGGTAGCATCAGAGGACCTACTGTGATCTGTACCATGTCTTGCAGTCACATTAGAAATGATCTGTAAATCAGTTTGACAGATTTCATCAATTGGAGCAATGTATGCTGGATACACACCCAAGTCCGCATATTGAAAGGGATGTTCAAATTGCCATTAGTTCAAAACCCATTCTGGTTTTCACAAAATGCAGTGAAATCAAGTGGAAGGAATAAAACACCATCAGTGAAAGAGGGAGAGTTAAACACCAGCTGACAAGAGAAAGGTAACAAGCACTTGGCATTCAGTTTGTAAACTGAGTGGTGTATACCAGGAAGAACACCAAAATAAAGCTTTTAAGGCAAAATACATTATAGTTTCTTACTTTTTGATAGTGGGCAGGGCTGCAGCAGGACAGTGGCTCTTGGAGACTTACACGTTAGGTCCAGGCAGTGTTAAAGAGGCGACACTGGTTTGCCCCTGCCAGGACTTTGTCCCCAGAAAATTGGGGTATCTGTGGGGCAGCTGCAGCTATTGCTATCCAGTTTTAGAAAGAGGAAGACCATGGGTTATAAGGGGGTTTAAATGAGAGTGTTTGGTCCCAGTTCTACATCTCGCCTCTGAGGTTCAGCTTCTTGGATTTAGGTGTTTAAAGGTAGTATCTTTGTCCTAGCTTTTGCACTTGTCTAATAAGAGACACCTTTCATCACCTGAGGTACGTTTCATGCAATAGTTACTGATTACTTCGAAGAAATTGGAGATTTGACATTTGTGAAGCAAAAGGAAAAGTAATACTGTAACGGAAATCTTCTTTATTCACAAACTAAATGTACCCCAGTAATTCTCACTGTGAGGTTCCATACACAGCGTGAGCATTGTCCTTCCCCTTGTCTTGCAGGGACTCACCATGCACATACGGGTACTTCATGGGAAAGAAAGCAGAGTTTAACTTTGCTCCTTTCAGGAGGACAATTTTGTACTGATGGAACTCTTTTCACATCCCAGCTTCAATGTGATCCAGAATCTCTGAGATCAGTGGTGATCTTGGGACAGTGGAACAGAGAGATTTTTGCAGGTGCAGTGCTGTGATCTTTTTGGCTACTATGGCAGGTATTGTAGTACCTGGTGGTTCACCTTCTTAATTCCAGAAACTTGGTAATGTTGTGTTGAGCAGCTGTGGCCTGGTTCGTAGTCTGTTTCCTCAGGAGGGTTGCTGGCAGCCTCTTGCAGGAATACAAGAGGCAAAACAGAACACAACCCCTCCAGCCTTAGCCTGTCTTCACTGAGAAGCTGCTGCCAAGGCCAGTGGGGGGTTTGGCTTTTTTCAGATAAATTTTGTTTGCCATCCTTTCTCCCACCCCGATTAAAAAACAGCAGCTTGATAGCATAGCAGCAAATGCACATTAATATCAAACAGAATTTTCACTAACGTTTTCGTATTAACATGAGATGTCAGAATGTAAAGTGAGCTGGATCTGCACATGGGACCACTCTTGCTGTTAAAGGTTTTAGGCTAGAACAGAGCCCAAAATTCTTAGAAGAAATTCAACATTTCCCAATCAAATATTAATTACATGCTATATAGAATTATATATTTCAAACAAGTTTTATAAATAAAAAGCTAGGCCTTTCAAACCATCAGCAATATTAATTCTGAATTTAAAAGATTATGAAAGATAAACAACCACATAACTGTGAATTAGAAAAATACTGGCCTAGGTTGCATAAAAACCTCCATTAAATAAATACAGAAAGTTTTCACTATGAAAATTCAGTGACGTCGTACTTAAAAAAGCCATAATGAATTAACCATCTCTTAATGACACTCAGAATTAACCATCTCTTAATGACACTCAGGTTGTATTTCACAAATCACAAACACACACAGTCAGATGGCCCCAAAAGGTGATGGACTGGGTTAATACAGTTTAACAGAAAGTACTCTTGGTGTGTGCTGCTCCTCCATGCCAACTCCCTGGCTGCTGCTGCAGGTGCCAGCTGCAGACCCTGTTACCCTTCTCCTCCAGGCTGCCGTGCTGGCCCACAAGGTCCAAAGGCTGCTACGGGAGGCGACTGTGACCGGGCTTGTGTGTCCATCCCTCAGGCCAGCGGTTTCACCTCGGGGTGGGTTACAGTGAGCGGTTCTGGTTTCCAGTCTGGCTGGAAGAAGTGGATGTCGAATGTCCGTGCCCAGTTCTCGAAGACGCGTTTCTCAGTGATGAAGCGGTGGTGGCTGCCCTTGCGGCCCCGCTCGTGGGAAATGTACATTGTGCACTCGTCAGGTCCCAGAGGTTCATAGTAATGATAAGGTACCGAAAGATGATTAGGATCCCTGTGGAAAAATGAAAATAGATGGAAGCCTAAGATGTTCGTTTTCGTTGATGGAAAAGATGCTATCTTTAATGAACTCAAATCCACTTTTTCTCCCAGTTAAACTAGGTAGCTTTTTTTTCTTGCATATCTAATGCATCAGAATGGGGCAAAGGTGTTTTCTTTGCTTTTTCTTGTGCTCTCCTTTAATCCTCTTCCACCCAGTTAAATGGACAGCAGTAGCTCAGAAACAAGGGAGAGTGCTGCAGGCCTGTGTTACTAGTATGAAATTTGAAGTAAACTGCTTAAAAGAGATTTAAATCTAGATTGTTATTTGTAAAAGGTATTTATTGAACTGGGGGAAGAAAGAGAAGACGATAGATGGAGGTAGTTATCTGTGTCACATCAGCTCAGCTGATCATTCCCAGCAGGCTGTGCGACGTTCCGAGACCGCAACTTCAATGAGTGTCTGCACGCCAGGTCAGTGGGACAGGCTGCTGTTGCTGAGGTTTTAATCAAACGTCTGATGCACAAATGAGTTCTTTATTTTATAGCAGCTTTCACGTATCTAAGCTAAAAATTAAAACAGTTCACCCATAGTATCCATCTGACCTTGTGAACCCATTCACATTTCCCAGCGGGAGATGAGTGACTCGTGGTGACATACCAGATATGCCAAACACCAATTAGATACTTGGGATAAAGTTCATTTTACCAGTTCTGACCTCAGTGTTTCCATGTAACAACCTGTGAATGGCACATTTGTATTATAATAAGCCAGAGCAATTAATTCTCCTTTTGTTTTAATCTCTACATTAACCTGTACCCATTATGGTTTTTTACTTTGGGCACAGGCATTTTGGGCTGACAGGAACTCATACAACTCTCTCTGTCGTAAATTCAAAGAGAGCAAGCTGTCCCAGACAGAATTACCCAATTGCATCCCTCTCTCCCCAATTGCTACCAGTTATTTTGCTGTGGCAGAAAATTTCCCAATACTGGCATTTAGTGAAGCCTTGGAGCTGCTCTGTGTTAAATCCTGAGCTGAACAGGACCCTAGCATAGAGCAAGAAATCTGATACAGATGCAGGGCTGTCAGCTCTAATATACAGTTGATTATTTTCATTTTGAAGAGCTAATATTTAAGCTCACTTTCAAATGAATGCATCCAGAATCTGTCAGTAGTCTGTGCTGGTCATTATTTTTTTTGTGTAATTCTGTCACCTACGCAATTTTCTAATTTTTCTTACTTGGCCATTATCCATATTGTATATGCAGAGGTAATGTATGATATTGCTGCTGCTTTCCATTTGTGCCTTAGATTAATGTTTTAATTCGATCTATCTGGCTTCCTCGTAACACAACATGGTGATCAATCTTACAAGACCAGAATAACAATAAAACTGCATTTCTAGAATAAGATGGATTCTAAGCATACTAAATATATTCTCACCGGAATACATGAGTGAAACAAAATCCTTCATCACCTCACCTACAGAAAAAGTATTTGTAATCTAAAGCTGCCCTTCGTATAGAAATTTATTACTTCTAAACTATAACTATTAGAACTCAATCTCCAATTAATTTTTCAATTTTTTTATACACTGGACCTCTTATTGTCACTTAAATGAATCCTTTATATGGTTACTGTAAATCTAATAGGACACATTTCCATGTGATGTATTTTTCTTAAAAACTACTAAAAAAATAGGCCTCTGCCTCTCATTTGGACTGCTCTTCCTTCTTGCTCTGAAGCCAGATTTTACTCTTGGGTCCTTGAGGGTAAACCTGTATTGCTTGGTGTAAATTTACTGCTTTAAACTTAGGATTAGTAAAGTTGAAATCCTATCTCCAACAGACTTGGGAAAAATGCAGCCCCAGTTAATGGGGCAAAGTGAGCCTGTGAGGCTGCTGGTCCTGACATCTCCAGG
>VYZQ01000743.1:12191-23449 GCA_013400655.1 Mystacornis crossleyi
AACAAACAAGCACACACACACTTCCCTTTGTACAGAAGGATATAAATTATTATGTCATCATTTGAGTTTCTTGGAATGTGAGAGTGCCCAATTACAGCTAAGTAAATCTTTTTCATCGGGTAGAAGATGCAGGTTTTATTCATTAATTCTGATCTTTATCATAGCACACGCAGCAGATGTTATTTGTGTTTGAGCGGGAGTTGGTGATGCGCAAGCCCTGTCTGCGTACACCTGCTCCATAATACACCTAAGATACAATAATGCAGCTCTCCAGAGTATTCTTTCCTTGGAGGAAACCCTAACCATATGGTTACTGTAAATCCAAATAACCTCAGAGGAAGGCATACTGTAGAGCAGAGTAACAGAAGAATGACTACTCATTTCAGGCCCACCACCAGAGTTTCAGTTTTCCTCCTGGAGATTACCAGTAACAGATTTTACTGGATCTCCTTCACGAGACCTATCAGCAGCAGGCATGCAAGGAGGGGAGCCCCTGCTCCACACAGAGCGATTCCAGAGGAGTTACTGCAGGAGAGATCCTGGCATCTCTACACCTGCTTGCCCAGGGAACATGAGGCCAGGCTAGAAGTGGCACAGGGCACAAGGACAGGTGGGCAGGAGGGGTTGCTTGGGCCTCGCATCCCCAGCACTACTGCTCTGTTCCGTGTTTCCAGGAAGACCCAAGTTACAATGAACACTTTAAAAGTGGATAAATGCTCAGTGTTTATGACTCACATGCACTAATGATTAATCCTATCTTCAGCTAAAGACCTCCAAAATGAATTCAGGTATTTCATTCTCCAACCATTACTGCTTATTTAGTAAAAACGAAAAGGAGACAATAAAGTCTACGCATTAATTATCAGAATTCTCAGAAGTATCTAATTTGCAAAATTATGTAAACATCAGAAGCATAGACATCCATCTGCCACTCACTGGAAACTCACAGGAATAAAGGAGGCATCCTCAGATGCTCTTGGTGAGCTCACCTTAGCTCAATTTATAGTAGCATTTACAAAGCTGAGCCTTTCTGAGCTCATGAGCTCTTTCATTATTTCCATAATGTCTTATGTCTGGTTTCATTTGTTATTGACTTAATTAGTTAAAATATGCCACTAGTAATCTGTTAGATAATCTTAAGGTTCTGGACCAAGTATGTTTAAAAACAAAATTTGACCCAAACCTAGGGAAATGCAAAACATCTTTAATCTTCTTTTATTTACAGCTCTGCACTGCTCAGGGTTGCTAATAGCTGTTATAAAGCTACAATGACTTGCATTTATTGATGGGAAGATTATTGCTTCCAGTCTTTTTTCTTATCCACTGTATCATGAGTAAAATGAGTAAATCATAACCAGCCAAACCAAGGTTAAAAATCAGAAGATGCATTTTAACAAGATCCTGAAAAAAAATTTTAAAAACAAGCTTCCACCTATGGAAAAGAGTTGTTAATTCACTGAATTCTGTGGATTCCATGAACTGATAAGCTCTGCAGCTCAGGCAACTCTGAAATTAAATTAGGTTTCAGAAATGAATATTTCATCTTTAAGATACTGTTGCTTGGAGACCTGGGAAAGAAAGGGTGATTTAACACAAAGACACGGGAGTTAGTTACATGTGGCACCGTTTTCCACTCCAACAGGCTCTGGAACATACTGTAAAATGCCCAGAACAAAACACTATTCCCCAAATGTAAAAGAATGTGTGTTGCACATATTTTATCTGGTATCTCCCCATTCCTTTTTAGCCTACTTTTAGTTCAAGTAGTTCATTTTAACACCATTTAAATAATAATGAAAAGAAATAAGGCATAAAGGCAAAATTACAGAAGTTCTTCTAATCAAAGTTCTGTTAACTCTTCAGGAGGTCTCTCTCCAAAAAGAAAAATCTAACCTCTCTCCTGTTCTTACCCTTCCTTTTAGTCCTCATCTTAGACTTCCCTCATTGCTTCCAAAGCCCTGTTAAATCATGTTGGCATTCCTATGTGTTCACTATATACAGATTACCATCTCTCAATCTCTATTTTGCCAAACTGTACTGCAATTAAAGAAGCGAGGTGCAAGTTCATGGTTTATAAGCATATCAGGACCAAACAAAAAATCTTCAGGTTATCCAGATAAGTAAAAAACTGAACATATTTTACTTTCATGGTGCAATATCTTTGAAAAAAAAATGTGTGGAGTATCTTGCATTTGTTGCAAAGCTTCCCACTACTGATCCTTACAAAGAAGTTGTAGTTTTATTTGTGGCTTGCAGGACAGAATAGCTCCACTTCAAGCAGAAACAGACAATAAGAGACAGATACTTTTCTGTGATTAATTTGTATTCCCTGTACAATACTGAGTATAACCACCTTTTCAAAAAAAATGGGGGATCAAAGAGGAGGCCAAAAGAATTCCTGTTCTTTGCTGTGCATCTGAGTGTTAGGATAGGAGGTGGATAAGCTGTCTGTTCACCAACGAGTGTCATCTTACAGGCTGGGATTGATTATAGACTCAATCTTAGCTCTATAACTACATCATTTAAAAAAGAAATTGAAGGAGTGGGGGCAGGAGAGAACAGCAAGCGCTTCTAAATTTAGAGTACTGTGCTTCAGGAGTCTTAATGGAGATGAAAGTGAACATCTGCATTAATGGAAATATGTTGTTTCTATATCTCAAATGTAGTGAAGTGATCAGAGAAAACAAGGCAGTCTCTTGGAATAAATGACAAACAGCAATTTTTTTCTGTCAGAAGGCAACTTAATTCTTGCAAAGTAAGGTTTCAGCGGAAGAGGATTCAGGGACCAATACTGATGTATGCATTTGTATGTACATTAAAAATCTCATAGTATTTTTTTTTCATTGCTGCATTGAAGTTTCTTGAGGGAATATGGCCATTTTCTCCCCACATTAGGCTCCAATTTCAGTTCTCCCAAAATGAGTCCTAACCCCAATGCATTTATTTTTGCTGGTTAAGCTGTTTTATTCAGTTTCTGTACTCTATAAAGCAGGCACTATTCTTCCTTTCAGGCAGAGAAACTTTGAATTTTTTTTTAATAGCTCCAACAATTAGTTAAATAATAATGAGAATATTATATATCATCAATCTCACTTCACACAAGACCAAAAACCAAATTAAATGCAAATATGTGATTTCTAGTAAAAAAGTAACAGCAAAATTGTCATACTGGATTCCAATATTTTTGTCCAGGTGTTTCTGCTGCCATTTGACACTCAAGGATTTAAAAATCTGCTATCTAAATAAGGTTATGACTCACACAGCATGTTTGGAAGCCAAGTTGAATTAAGCATCAATATACAATATTCAAATGCTAAAATTAAAAAAATATTGATCTCCCACTGCTAGTAAAAGACACAGATGAACCCAGAGAAACCTTAAAATTAGTCGTAGCTTCATCTTAATTTGTGTATTCATAGAACTTATGGCTGTTTTATATAACACACACCAACTCTGTACGGCTGAACCAGCACACAGACATCCAGTATTTCTGTAGTTTGTGAGAAATGTTGCTACTAACACACTATGTACTCGGTCCATTCTGTAGGTGTTATCTCAAAACACCAAACTATTGTGATATGCCAACAAAAGCAACTGAAGGCACAATTCTAGCATTAGACAGACTGTATTGAAACCAGCTGTCTCAGGGAGCCCAGATGGGATCTGTCAATGCTTCATTCCAATTCTTTTCTTCTACTGAAAACTGATAGGCAACCCCAGGCAAAAAGTGACCCCGCATAACTCTGCCCAGCTTCAGCTCTAATAAAGCTGTTAAACCAAAGTAGTAGTTTATGTTTTTATCAGTTTCAAATATCAGGGTAAATTGCAAATCAATACACATTTTTAATCATCATCTACAAGTTACAGCAAAAATAAATCCTGTGGCAATTCTATTAAGTTTTCACTCCCTTTCTTCTTTGACTGTAATGTTTTCTACTAATCTGAACAGAATTTCATTATAAATAGAAACCTAGGCAAGAAAGTCTATTATTTGGGCTTCTGATATTCATCTCTTTGCCAGAAACCATTGAAGCCACCAGAAATTACTGTAGTTAGTCAGTATTCAGCCTTACTGTGATACCACCTTTGGGTGGTACCAAGTAGTGTACCAGTAGTGTAATGGGTCACAAGGCTCTTCCCTCTTATATGTCTTTATAATTGGAGATTTAACAGTGTCACTATTTCATAGTATATCTTTACAGCCATGCTATTCTTACTTCTAGTAGATTATGAATGACACCCTGTTCACACTATTACATCCATTCTACCTGCCACTCACAGATGCTGGTTACACAGTTCTTTCTGATTTGGACAAGTAATCCAAAAAGTTATGCATTCTTTTGGAATAAAAAAACCCCATGTTTATAAATTCTTTTCTTGAATCCTGTTGGATTACATATTCCAAGTCAGACCAACCAGACCCAAAAGCACAGATCACAGCCCAGCAGAAATCAATAGCAAAGTTCTTACCAATTTAAGCCAGACAGGTTCAGGGGCATAGTATCTAGAATAACCCTTGTACGTAAAGTGTACACTTAATACTGAGCAGTGAAAAGCTTGTTGGGATTCAGGCCTGCCCTGCATCTGAAGGAATTTTCATTGAGGTATAGAAAATTTAGTTTTAAAGTTGCTACTTCTCTTCAGTTATTTCTCTGGGATTTGAAGCTGGGCCTGCCAGTGACCTAAAGCCAAATCACAGCTATCCACAGGAAGGTTCTGCTCTGCCTGTTTTGACTGGACCTTGAACATCCCTTGGAACATCCCTCTAAAGGTTCCAAAAGCTGTTGAAAAATCAGCACATATAATATGACTGCACATCCCTTTTAATGCTATTCTCTTGTTCCTCCAAGGTAACATGTTTGTTTGCCTGTTCTCCAGAAAATATTCACAATGAATATTCGGTGAATATTAATGCATGTTTTAATAATCAGGTCACTTTTGAGAATATGGCCCAAGAACTGGTTATTTGGTGACAGACAAATGGGCACCCGCTCCCCGCTGCCTCCCAGGGCAGGCTGCTCCATGGCCTTTAGTTCTCCCTAGCCAACCGCCTGGAATGACGTGTCCCACATGGAAAGCCAAAGCACAACTCCTGCCCCTGCCTGGGCACACACACACACCAAACCAGGAGCTGAACTGACCACTGGGAAACCTGCCACATCCAGGATCACTGCAGGATCATGGACATTTTTCCTGACCACAAGGTTTTAATATGATACGCTAATTTGTTAGGACTGCCTCGTCATTTTACCTCTGCATTTCCTCCCAAACCTTGGGAGGCAGTGGATTGCCTGCCACTGGCACTTTCATGGAATGGCTTTCTCACTCCTCAGTAAATCTCAGAAACTAAAATTAATTCATAAAAACACCTGATGTGACATAATGCAGCATGACTGATGAAACACTGTATGCTGCAGTACAACCCAATATCTACTCTTCTGAAAACAGCCCTGAAACAAATCTCTCCACTCTGAAAGAGAGGGAAAAAAAACAGCATACTTGTTTCTCCTTACTTATCCCTTTTCATCATCTTAGCAAATTAGACTAATAACTACAAGGGCTCCCAAATGGCAAACCATTATCTAAAATGTAGAATATGGTGCTGGTATGGACTAGAAAGCTGTGTATGTGTGTTTGTGTGTGTGTGTGTGTTTGGGGGGGAAGAGGGAGCTAAAGGATTTTTTTGTGTGTTTTATTTTTTGTTGTTGGGGGGAGGATGGCCTGGGGTTTTTTCTATTTCTTTGTTAGTTTTGTTTGCAGTACATGGACCACTCCTAATGTTTTAGAAGGATTCATGTTTTGAGTGAAGACCAGGGTCATCTTAACTTTTAAAGAGACACGGAATTTCTAGAAATGAAAAATATTTACCCTGAATAAGTCAGGCAAACAAAATACAGTGTTAAGGATTGCACTGATTTCTTAGACTTGTCAGCAGGTATGTATTTTTCCAGTCTCCAAGACTAGGACAATAGGAAGCAATCAAATCAGTTTCATTTCTATGTACAGTCGTTTCCACCTTTAGATTTCCAGTAAAGCAATATATGGTTTACAAATAATACAAAGTAATCTAATTGAAGGGGGAAATTTGAGAAAATTAATAAAATTCATGCATATTTCTGGATTAATCAAATGCATTACTAAGTAACTATTAAAGTTGATTTGACATGGTTAATTTAGCGTTTAAAAGGCAGTGGACACCTTGTGACACCAGCAGAAGAGTTGCATTGCAACTGAAGAGCAAGAATACTTAAAGGGATTTGTTTCTCTAAGATTTGCCTTAGATCTTGCGGACAAACGGGTTCTTCTGTTCACAAGTTGACAAACTTTGCTCAGTGTCTGTGAGGAACAAACAGGAACATAGCACTGCAGCCTATTTCTGTGCCATAAAACATTTTGTTGCATCTTTCCAAGTGACTGAGATATATTTTTAGCTTCTGTCCCTCCTTTTCCCTCTCCCCACCCCTTCCTTCAGGTTCTAGTCTGGTAACAGAGCAAGCCCATCAGATTTATGTATTTGCTTTGTTTTCAACATTCAAACTCCCCTTTTCAACATCCTTTGAATCAGGGCTGTGTGAAGCCTGACAAAGTTAAAAGTCCTGGATCAGCTTAGTGTTGAGGGATGCAAAGGTAAAACTCAAACATACTTACAAAAACAATTGAAAAAACTACTCATCTTCAGCTTAAAATTAGAGATTCAACAGCCCTTTTATGCGTCTAAAAGGAAGCTGGTACCTTGTTTTGGGGGCAGCATTTGGTGCCAAAAAGAAAATTTTCTTTCTTCCAAATGTAATTGGGGGGAGGAAGGATGCACAAGGAAACATGGACTATTTTTTAACAGACATTTTCACAGGTTCAGTGTTTCCAGCTTTCAAGATAAACCTCTCGACTTTGCTTTGACATTAATTTCTGATAAATGCCTCAGGTTTACCTTGGCATTTAACAAAGCAGCAGGAGACCATTATCCTGTGACAACGCTCTATTCCACTGATACTATCTCTTAATTGGAGAAAATTTCTCTTCATCTGAAAATGTTTGGCAAGGTTCCCCATAAAAAACTATGGTATATCTAAGTTGTTAGCTTTAATAAGATAGGGAATAAAATACCCAGAGCAGATGTAAATCAAATCTTTCCTATCAAGTTGCAAAAAACAAACCCATTGTTGCAGACACCACTGTGAACCCCAGCTTTTAATTATTTATACAAAGTATTTACATGATAGGATACTTGAAGGATGGTCAGTGCTATAGACAATAATGCAGCTCATTTGTTAAACAGAGCAAATGGGAACCAACGTCAATTGTCAGAACAGCAGAAATTATTTTAATTGCTTTTGCACATAAGTGAAAACAGTAGCCTCACTGTCATAAACAGAAGATGACATACAACTTGGAGGGAAAAAAAATAGAACAAAAACAGCTGACTTAGATTTGCAAGAGATTTATACTCTAGTTCCCAGGTTCTGTCATTAATCTGCTTTGCTTCCACTTGGTTCCCAGCTAAGAACTTAATAATCTTACCTCCACACTCGCCCCAGGCCCATGGAAGCCAATTGCCCTCTTGGTGTGGATAAGTTCAGGGCCAGTGTGGGTGTCTCTGCCCATTCAGTGCTGCTGGCCTCTGGAGGGATGATGGAAGTCTTCATTCACAGAACTGATTGCACTGCTACTTCTCCCCTCCTGCTAAAAAAGCTGACCCATATGTAAGTGCAATAACCAATACAGTACCTCATTCAATATTAACTTTCTGCTCAGTCCAGCTCAGTATTTCACTGCCTCAGTTCTGTATTTTGGAATCCCCTTGGGTTCAGGTAACATACACAGTTTTTCTCCACTGCTGTCATCTGCAGAACAGGAGCCCTTCATATACAACAGCTTGAAAGACACTTGTGCTTGTTCAGGTCTCAGTCTTTCTGCTGCAGTTTATCATCATCTTATTCCATCTGCCTGAAATTTAATGCTGGTGATGTTTTCTCAGGTGTGCCTCATCTAAAAATCTCATTATCAAACCCTTTTCTCCTACCACCCACCCAGAAAAAAAACCACTAGCAAAAGTACTAAATAAACAAACACCTTGGCATACTCCCCTAGTGACTCCCTCCCACAAAAAAATTCAATGCTGTTGTCCCTTCCTTGCTCTCCATTCATTTCTTCTACTAATTCCAATCTTCTCCAGGTTAACTAACCATTTCCCAAGGGATAGTTTATCAAATGGTTTACTGAAGTCCAGAAAATTAGATCTACTGCCTCTCTATTGTCCAGATTATCATTTATCTTCACGAGCAGCCTCTCTCATTCCATTTAGCAAATGTGATTTTATCAATGCTCTTAAGCAAAGCAGGGCTTCACATTTAAGTTATGCTCTTCCATAATGAAAAACAACACACTTCAAGAAGTATTGGTGATAATTACATACCTGCTGATCAAGAATTGGATCAAGAGCTGCATCAAAGCCTAGGCTGGGTTTTGGTTAAGTATAATAAAATTTTACTCTTCATTTCTCAAAGTCTGGGCCAAATTTCAGTCTGGAAATGAAAAAATAAAAATAGTGCCATAACAACCATTATTAAAATTGATTCTTTTCCAATCTTATTTTCTTTTTTTGATGAACTATACTTTTCCTTTTTCTTTGAACTTCACTTGGAGATAGAAAGATTTTTAATAGACAAACATGTAATGGATAGTTGGGACCATATGCATAAATCTCCCAAGGACAACTGACATTGACCCGAGGACAATATTCTGTTGTGATGATACTTTTTGCTCATGCTGTGACCCAAGTTGCACAAACTATCTACAGAGAACCAGCCTTTGGTTCCCAAAATTGGCCCCATTTGTTGGGTTTGGATGAATCAGCAGGAAAAAACTCCACCATTCTCTTCCATTGCAGCAACAAGCCCCCTGCCCACTCCTTTCTGTCATTAACTACACCGCCCACTGGGAATGCTAGGGAGGAATGCAGGGCACTACAAAAGCTGCACAGCTGTGTGTGCACACTGCAGCTCCCCTCTCATTCTGCAAGGGAAAGCAATTCCATGCACGGCCTCACATGCGAAAGCAGTGATACTGATAATGTTATAGGTTGCTCTGTTTCTTCTGATGGCAGAGACAAGCAGCGTACAAACGAAAGTGAACACAGGAATGAGAATGTGGAATAGACAGTCTCCTACATCTACCTGTAACAGAGAATACGGGCCTTAAAGTAAGAGATCTGCCTGGATTAGTGACACTTTTAAATAGTGTGGTAGGTTCACATAGCCATCAAACTGCCCTACACATATACTTGCTGCTCTTCCTTACCATCTACTCTTGGAGGGATGGCTAAAAACTACCTTAGTAAAAAAAGTGGTCAGCCTTCTGTTCTCCTGTCTCATTTTCCCTCAGTCCTGCAATCTCATCATCTCTGCACAGAGCTCTTCCTTACAAACAGGATCATTAAAAAGCTTTGAGTCCGTTGTTCATGTGGTATCTCAACGAATTAGACTGTGAAACAGGGGAGGGATGATGAATATCCTGCTTCCATTTGCTGGTTAATTCATTCAGTATTAATCTGTTGATCATATTTTATAATTCAACATTTACTAATATCTATACCCTTTAGAGTGCAAAATACTGTTAGTCTGAGAATGCCATGGACATGGTATTTTATAATGAATGAACTGTATTCACAGCCAGAGTCTCAAAAAGACCATTTTTATATTTCAGCAACATTTAACAATCCGGTTTATATTTCAACAATGTTAAAAATTCAAAATATGCTGTGCTTACAGGAATTAACAATTATTTTTTTTTGGTTGAGTTTTTGTTGTGAGTTTGGTTTTGGTGGGTTTGGGTTTTGTTGTTTTTTTTTTGTTGAGTTTTTTCTTTTTTGGAGGGGCTAGATTCTTTGAAGTCTCTCACCCTTAAAATACTTCATTCACTGTCAACTTATAAGTATTTAAGTTTATGATATTATCAGTGTTGAGGAGCAAAACTTAAATATAAACAGTATAAATCCATGTTACCACTGTAGGCATATGCAGCACAAACATCTTATCTAGACCAAAGTTTGTCGACTTAGCACATTGTACTTGATGCTGTGTGTCACCTGTCTCTTGTTTGTCTATAGATTAACACAAAAATGTCGTTGCAAACTAAGTGAATAGGGCATAGACTAAGCACCTGCCACTTTTAAAACTCTTTAGAAGACTCTCTTGTTTATTTTGTAAGCACCCAGGGGTGCAGTTAAATAACTGCATTGAAACAAACAATACTGGTGATTATTAAGGAGGCTTTTCACATGAAAATTCACTTCAGAAAAAAAAATGTTTTGCAGATGTAGAGAAGAAAACTGTATCACTAAGAACCACTCAAAATACTTTGGTGGACCAAAACACCTTTATTTTTCTCTTGGCGATCTGCCAAGTTCACTGTCGTTTGAAAAGAATTCTATAGCTGGAGGCTAAAGCAGAAACTGCAATGATTTAAAAGAGAATTGGCTACAGTAAGAATGATAAAGCACCATATCGTTAAAATGCAACTGGCATCTTAGCCTCCCTACAGCTCTTGAAAATGTGCTTACTCCTCAACTATTTACCAAGAAAGGAACAGAAACAATTGATATCCCACAATATAGAAAAATGTTAAAGAACTTAGAAAATAAGTACATGCAGAATAATTTGCTGGTAGGACAGTTAAAATAACGATTATACATGGCCAGACTACAAAGAAAAGCATATAGAAATACATAGCTGAATTTAGTTCTATATTCATTTATCTCAATTAAACATATAGCAAGTGAATTAATAATGAAGGTCCACTTACATTTAGAAAATTAAAGCTTTATTTGCAGCTTGTGGATTAAACATTTAAATGTTGTAGGACTGATAATATTTACATTTTAATGCTTAGAGAATCATCAACTGCTGTCTAAACTGCTTGGGAAATTAGATTTAGAAAGTCCTTGCATCAAAGCCGTGTGTAGTGGTCTTCTCTGGAAAGCTGTTTTGCAAGACTAAGACTGTGACAGAAAATAGCTATAGTTTCACAGCAAAGGAAGAGTTCAGAAAGGCCTTCAGCAGTTTCAGATAACAGAATTTGTTATTCAGATGTTGCTTACTCTAACAAGATAATAATATGCAGGCTTGAGTCAGAAAACTGCGCAACTGTGTTTTCAGGTTCACAGGGAAGAATTTATTTACAGCTAGATGTTTAACTTGCAAACTCTGTTGGTAAGATTTCCCTCACAAAATTCAGTTTGACAGATTTCATTTGTTTGAGAA
>VYZQ01000743.1:23921-44646 GCA_013400655.1 Mystacornis crossleyi
TTCAGGTCTAAATATATAAGCATCCTACACCCAAATAGCTCTTAACTACAAAAAATTGTCTGTGCACAACACTTTAATCAGAAGTCACTAAACAACGTTTTCAGAGAAGGCTCCTGGTAAGAGTCTCATGTCCAATGGGATAAGAGCAGCACCTAGATGCTTGATTTAAAACCTCTCATCCTAAGAGAAAGTACGTGTCATAGTTCCTGCCAGATCTTGCAAGAATGCTCCCCCAAATCAGCCAGACCATCTGTCTAATACTAGAGGCCCAAAAAGCTATCCTTTTCTTTGCCATAGGGCTACTAAGGAGAAGCCTGACTGGTAGTAAAATATTTGTCATCTCACAAATCCAAGAACAGAAAGACTTTATAGAAACAGTCCTGCAAGACAGGAAGAGGTTGAAGGTTTTAGACCTGTCAACTGCATTAGCCAGTTCTTGTTTTTTATAAACATTTCTCTTGGGCTCTTGAAGTCACAGAGAAGAAAGACAGGAGACCTCACCTTTCTTTACAAGAAATGCACTAGTCACAGAGTGAAGGAAAAAAAAAAAAAATCAGGAGCAGGTTTTCCTTACTACCCTTATTAGAAGAAAAATATGCAGGAAAGAACATTTTTGACAGGGAGAAAAGATAAAGGTAAAGCTACACAAAATAAAAGTGTTACAAATTCTTAAGTCTAAGTAATTATAGCATGTAATAGTGGTCATAAGTGTAATTTAGCTCAAAAGGGAGCAAACACCATAGTCTGGACAAATGTCATCATTAAGCCTGGCAAGTCCAAGAACAAGGTTTAGCTTTCCATGTTGTTTGCATTGCAAACCTATGTGTCACACTGGATCTGTTTCACTGAAGCTGAGTGACTGCTGGGGAACCTTCCTCAGCTGAAACAGAAGAGTTGCACTTTGAAATTCAAAGGAAACAGTACACAGTTTTGCTGGGAGACAATCCGTGACCATGTTTCTTCCAGCTGGGAATGCATTTGGTGTCTCTCCTAGGCTGGTTAGAAAGCAAAAAAACACGAAACCTTTGTGTACCTGGGTTGCAACTCAGTTGGTGCCATGTGAAGTTGTCCATTAGCAGTGGTGGGATTTGGGGGGAGGAGGGGATGTTACTTTGTTTGTTTTTAATTTAAAAGTGGCTGCCTTGGACAGTAACAAACAGCACAATGTGTAAAGCCTAGAGCAACCTAGCTAAAGCTGTGGTAGGTACGTTCCCGTGGTACCCAGCGAGCCTCACCTGAGTGACTCCTAGCCCTTTCTTAAGGTGCATGCAGTAATTGCCATGCCATCACAGAGATACCAGCGCGGCTTCCTTTGCCAAAACATTGCCTCACGTGCCTTCATAGATATGCTCCACCACAGCCACCAGGAAATAGGAATGCGCGGTGATTCCCAATTTTCATAACTGAGACAGAGACTGACCAACCTCTATGAGGGCAGAGGCAGCTCTTGGCAAAAGCAAGGGTATATATATCTACATTTCTGAAGACTTGACTTGCTCCCAAAGAAGCATATTTTTCTTTTTAAACCCTCATATTTCTTTTTTCAGTGGAAAAATGCCAATATCAAACTGTAAACAGACTTGGTTTCACAGATTTCCTGTATCTCTGTCTGGAATCCAATACCAAACTGAGTGTATATTGATATGTATGAAAAATATGAAGATGAGGTGATGAAACATCCATTCTGATTTAATTAGTTTTTTAGCCATTTCTGAAAAACAAAAAAAGAAATAAAAATGCTGAAACCTTGAGTCAGCTGCTAATGTTACTGAAATAATTAATCTTCCAAGAGACTTTTAAGCCACTAATGGTGCTAAATTCACTTCTCTGAGTTCTGAGAGGAAAAAAATGGAAATGGCAGCCTTCTCCTACTATCAGCATTATCCCAAAAGGTACCTCTAGGCTTGATTTTTCTTACCTAAAGACCCCACCTAACTAACTACACGGGTTTGTAGACTATGTTGAAGGGCAGTGGATAAAGTCAGCAGAGATTGCAAAATGTTTTGCCAATAATACTCCACCTTCTCTCTACGCCTGGTTTCTGCCATCTGATTGCTTTCATGTTGTCTGACAGACAAACCTGAATGAGTATTGCCTCTCTCTCATTCAGGATAAGACAGCAGCCATTTGCCAGATGAGGCAGGTAAAGCATGCATAGGTGACAACAGCCCTTTCCCCATCTTCTAACAACATCTACAGTCCTCTGCGAGTCCTGCAGCAAACTGGGATGTTCCTTTCTGCCTGTACCTGTATCAGACACTGCAGCCAGGTTTCCCCTAACAAATAAACCCCATAATAACCTTTTTCTTTTTTTTTAAACATATGTCACCTGGGGACTTTCTCCACAGGCCTGCACCTGGAGCTAGCCCCAGGGCACATGTACACAGCTTGGGAGTGGATCAAGGCAGTACTAACCTGCCCTCTCAAGTTTCTGTGCTCTTCCTACTTTTTTTGCTGTGGACAAATGAATCAAAACACTTTTCACGTGTCCTAGCAACCTGGAAACCAGAGAGCAGAGAGAACTTTGTCTTTGTAACAAGCCAAGATCTGCACTAGAACGTTCACTTGCTGCTGCTCCAGAAGTAGGAGCACTGTCCTCCTGCTAATGGTGCAGAGCTACATCTGTCAGTCGTTTCTATCAAAGCAGTGCTCACAGCTCAGCCACCCAGCAAAAACATTGCCAGGGAAAGATACACTCACATTAAAATATTATTTACTCATCCTTTTTTTTCCCTTGCCTGCACCGCATGCCAAAAAGCTACATTTGCACGTAATGTCTCTTTGTGCTATTATGATTTAATGCCTTGTTACTACAGCAATTAGATACTGAACGGAAAATAGTGAGTAAATATAAGTACAACAGTCAAATATGTTACAGGTGTTAATGACATTTTCCACCAAATAAAACTATATGCTATTTGGCTGCCCTAAATTCTGACACACTTCAGAATATACTTATCACAGTGGACATCACAAGCCCTTTTTCTTAAATCAAGAAGCATGATTAAGGATAAGCACATGATTCAGAAGATTTCAGGTTTTGAGGTCTGGTACATATTTAGTTTCTGAGGAAAGAAGACCTGATTTCAGCTGATACAGGCTAGAGTCAATTCCCCAGTTTGAGTGGGCTTTGGATTGAGTCATCTTCTTCTGTACAAGAAGAAAACCAAATTTGGTTTCTCAAAAGAGTGATGACTTGGGACTAGCAGGATCATATAGTACCCAAAAAAATATTTGTTACTTTTGTCAAAAGGACCGCCAGACAGAGACAAGACCAAAGAGCTACTGGGCTGTACATGTTAGAATGAAGAAATCAGAATTACAAAAGAGTTCATGGCAAAAAGCACATAAGGAAAAAAAAGCTTAGGTTCCTACAGCCCTCAAATGGGAAGTTAAAGGACAGACGTTTAGGCGGAAGCTCTCTGTATATGTCCATAACCTTGAGACCTTAACTACATGTTGTGATCTCAGTTGTTTATGTTATTATGTGCTTCTCTGTAAATTTTGTGCACAAACACATCTCAAAGAAAAGTCTGCAGTCATCAATAATATGAATTATCAAACAGAACTTGTAATAATTTTAAATTTCACTGAATTGGAGGATCACCAGAGCCTGATAGGGACAGAAATACCTAATGGTATCAGAAATGATTGTTCTGATATTATCTGGTCTGTTTACAAGTATTGTCTTTTAAAAAGATCAGTGATATGAAGGTAGAGGTGTGATAGGTTAAACTGATATTTTCATTCTGCATGCCCTACAATAAATATTAAGAACAGTTTCAAAATATAAAGTAAATTCTGGAATATTGTATCTTTTTAGGTGTCTACAGGGAAGACAGCTATGGTAAATCTAACTGGATTTTACCACAGGTCCTCATAGCAAGCCTGAAACCAGCGATAAAAAAGTGCATTCTACAAAGACAGCTTAACTGTGAGCATATTGGCCAGTATAACATCTGAAATCTAAATGTGTCATTGTAGATTGAGTCATTTTATATCTCCACTTAGGTGTTAAAAAACAGCGCACACAAACACACAACTGTGGGAACGGAAGGCGGGTGGTGGGCAGAGAGAAGCAAAGCAACACCACACTCGGGATAAGCCACAATGATTCAGAAATAGAACCTGAGCTCTGCATTCACCTCTCCCTGGTGTCAGGGAAAAAAAAAAAACAAAACAAAAAAACAGTAGATGGGACAGGTTAGGAAGACCACTTTATCATCCTTACACATCTGAAAATATTGGAAAAGAATGTTCTGTCATCTGGAAGCATTATAAAAACACGTGTAGAAAAACAAAGAGATAATAACAGGCCTTTGTTACCTGTTAAGCATGTATTTTCTTTATGATCTTTAATTAAACATCAGAGAAATGAAACTGCTGGCTAGAAAACAGTCAGGAATATATGACTGATAAAGACTTTCCGAACAATGTTTGACAAGTCCTTTGACCTTTCTCAGTCTTAATTTACCCACCCCTGAAGTGGGGTCAGTGATATTTAGCTGCCTAAAAGGAGTGGCTTATTTGAGACTCACTAAAGACTCCAAGCTCTGTGAATGGTAGATGCTAATGTTTTACTGGGCTCTACTGGGTCTCAACATGTTCCTTCCAAGTCCTCCTCTTACTGGAAGAGATGACCAAAAAAAAAAAAAAAACAAAACAAAAAAAAACAAAAAAAACCCCACCAAGAGATATTGCTGTAGTTCCTAAGCAGAAGAAGTGTAGTTCCTGGGATAAGATCAGCGCAAAGACACTGCTGAAGCCCCCATCCATTTCCAACCCCCCTTTTCAGGGCACATTCAGTTTTCTTCAAATAATTCCACAAGGCATTTTCCTTACTCACTAGACTAACATGGTTCAGTAGACAAATGTAGTTTGTCATTTCTGCAGGACTCTTGTTTATATCCTTTGGAAAAAATTGTGCTAGTCCTCTTTGGTGCAAGTTATTTTTTCCTCTACCCTTTTGACTTTCAGTATACAGGAATCGCTACTAGACTCTTAGGAATGAAGATTAAAGCCCCCCTAACTCCTCAGGATTTCAAAGGGAAGACTAGTTCACGTACCCAAATACCCTTTAACCCTGTGAGCACCTCACAATGACAACTACATTTGCCTCATAATCAAGAAATATCAGTATTCAATTCTAAAAAAAGCCCTTCCCAGCTCTTTGGTGTGCAGGACTCTGCACAACAGAAAAAACACTGCATGATAGAACTGGAAACAGATCTATGTTGTCTGAAGTGGCTGGTTCTCAGCCGGAGAGCATACTTCATCTCAGTGCCCTCCCTTCCTGTGATTATTTTACACTTTTTCTCAACCTGATCTCTAGCTGCTCCTGCTTCAGGTACTGACAAAACCTGTCCTGGGGAGAGGACTATGCATTCTATAGTCAACTGTTTGTTCTTTATTTGTTGAGACACTTGGTGCCATGAAGTAGAAGACTCCCTTGTACCAGGGTCTGGGCACACTCAAAGGTAGCCTGGAAGAGCACTTAAATCCTCAGAGATCCCACAGGGCGTTCACTTCTACACCTCAGTTTAAATAATGCCTTCCTACTTGGCTGATCTGGCTCCTTTCCAGGATTCAGTTTCAGATCTTTTGGGGTTTAAAGAAAACCACTAGATCAAACTGTAAAACTAACTCTCACCTCTTTCAGTTCTCTCTGGTGGATGTCCACAGTTATTCCCACCATCTCAGCACCGCTAGGCCATGCAGGTTGAGAGGAAGGCTTGGAAAAACCTACACAGCTATAGAGATCTCAGTGTAGCTTTTGAGGGTTTAATGGGGTCACCACTAAAGAATCCATCATTCTCATTCTCCACTCACCTGTGCTAGAACAAAGCATGGGTAGCACCACTAAATCCATTTAGTACCACTGTGTGCTGTAAACTATTGTCACCTGACTGTTTTCCTCTGGAAGAAACAAAGACAGCAAAAATTCACTGGAGAAAAGGAATACAGTCTCATTCTGAGTCAGATGAAGATCAAAATATAAAGCAACATAAGTTCAATTCAGTTCAGATGCTATAGCTAAATAAATATATAACATAGTTATTTATTTATTTATTTAACAACCACGAAGATTCTGGACCTCTGTTCTGCCACTGGAGTTTGGTTTCCTGTTGTATTCGTACAATATTCCTGGAATCAGCACAAAATCTGTTCAAACATCACTGTAGCACTTAAAAAACTTCTGTCACCAGTGCACCCAAGCAGAAAATGCATTCTTGATGTTATGCAGAAATACATGCCTTGATAGAAGAGATCAAGATGCAGCCCAAAATGTTAAAAAAATCTGAGAACAACATTTGAGCAGATTAAGATGCACTCCAATTTTGCTTTCTTTCACTTTCAAACTTCCTTAACTCAGGACACATATTCCTGATATATATATATGATATATATGTCATGCGTAGTAGTTAATACAGATGGAGAGAGACTGACATGGCACTTACCTAAATGGATACTGAGATTCCAGGATACCTCTTGCACTCTAGCTGATAGGAGCTTCGGAAGCTGTGAGTCAAAACTGACTTCACAAAACCACAACAGCACTTTTCACCTTTGCCAACAGACATTGTGCGAGCCAGTTTACAGTATTGTGCCAAGGGTATATCATCCAGACTTTTCTATTTCAGCTGAAAGAACCCAGTATCTGATAAGTTAACATGATGAATGTTCCAAGGACTGCACAACTAAGTAGAAAACCCAGGAACTTCAGAACTTTCCTGATCTTTAAATTCCCCCCAATTTAAAGTACATTTTGCGAGTCTTACTAATGTGCATATACATGCACATTATCCTGCCTATTATGCTCTGAAAATACTGACTATTCAAAACACGAGTTCCATATTAGTCAGTGTTAAATGCCATCAAGGAAACACTGACGTCCCTGTTAAGAAACAAACAAAACCCCCCAGTATTGCACAAATTTATTTGTAAGGCATGATCTTAAACATGCTATTATAAAGACAGCCTTTCAAACATTCATTAACTTCCATAAAACATATTACTCCTTCAGAAGCTGTACAATATGGGAATGAAGCCTTGTATCACCTACCCATTTGTCCTCATTTTTCCAGCAATAAGAGAGCATCAGATTTTATTGTCATAAATACTGTATAAATATATTGACACTACAAAGCACACAAACAGCTCGAATCCTGTGTGCTTTTTTCACTGAAGGCAAATAGAGCCGAGTATCAGCCACTCATCTGAAGAGCAAGGAAGAATATATACTGATGAAAATTTTTTTTAAATTTAAACATTTTATATGGAACTATTTTAAGATCTCCTGAGCACCCTCCCCTCTGCCTTCCTTTGAAGGATAGTACGAAGCACATACAATTCAAGCATCATTACTTCTACACTCACATGTTTTGGACAAAGGAAAGAGTCTCTTTGACAAAACAAACAAGTCACTAGTTGGTAAAATATGAGTGATATATTAACCAGATCAAGAATCCAACCTATGAGTTGGATTATAATCTCTCTTTCATTCATTTCAGACACTGTTTTAAAATCAGGTTCTGTTTCAGTATGTCTTTGATAGAATTTCACTGCTCACTCAGGCTGGGCGGCGCCTCGGACAGGCAGCAACATGTCATGGCCTTCTTGCATGTTAGTAATTATGGTACCTCTAAAAGCAATAAAGGGTGAACCACCAAAGATCTGTAGCTACAACCCTGTTCAGATAAGAATTAAAATTTGACATTTCTAGTCAGCAAGTCTCAATTTCCAGAAAATTTCTAGTTGGCTGGAAGTATTGTGATACATAGGCTTCCTTTAGCATTTTAAGAATATTATGTTTTCATGCTAAGTGGGAAGCAGATGATGTTTTTCACCCAGAATTAAAAAAAGAAAAACCAAAAAAAAAAATCACCAAAAAACCCAAAAGACATTGAACTAGGCTTTTATAAATTAAAAAAAAAAAATCTTATACTTGTTATTAAAAAAAAAAAGTGGAGCCTGCCCCACTGGGCTTCCATTAATTTGAACCAGCTCACCAAGGCCTACTTTAAATTTTGAGTTACAACATGTTCCTTCAGAGGCTGAAGTCAACAAGGAAAATCAAGCACAGAGTTTTTGAACTGACACGGTCTGTAAGATTTCCACACAAAATGGGAAAAAAACCAAACTCAAAAAACTGAGAAACCAAAAAGAATAAACCACAGCTACAGCCTAGATAAGAACAGCGTTAGATGAACACACTGAAAAATAAAAAGGGAACAATGACTGAGAGTGAAATTTGCCATGTACTCATAGGAATAATGCATCCAATTTTGCAAGCCAAAGACTTCATTCTGAGGGGGAAATCATTTATAGACTTAGGAGAAAGTAAGGCTTGTAAACTGGTAAGACCATTTTTTTTATAAATCAGAACAAAAAATGCAAAACAAGGAATAGTATCCAATAGATTAAGTATTAAGTACACAAATCTTCCTGAAAGCAGGCAGAAAATCTGCCAAGTTTTTTCTTATGCATATTGAACTGAAATTCAGCATAATCCAACCTAGAAAGAAGAGTATTACAGGGAGCAATATAACTTCATAGTGAAAGACTTGTGTTCACAGTGAAATATGACATTTTTAAATCCAATGCCAGCTCTCCCTACAACATGCCTAGTGATGATCTCAGGCCTTTGTTTTTTATTTGTTTCCTGTAACTCACTAGTGCCACTTAAAGAACTTAGAGACTTTAGTTTGTGTTTCTTTTTCAAGTCCTGTTGTAACAATGTAAAAAGGGTGCATGCAAAATGCCATCTTTCTAACTTCATATTAATTGCCATCTAGTTTGCACTACTGCAAGAACTCTAACATGATTCAGAAAAATATTGATTTGTGGTTATGACGTTCTGGTTGTGAGAGAAAACCTAAAGCCTGTGCTTGCAAACAAGAAATCTAAGTTGTCTCAAACTTGCAGAATAAGTATTAAATTCAGTTTTCCTTGGAAGTGGTCAGTATTTTTCTTCCTCCACAACAGCAGGAGAAGAGACTTTTCTATGTTAACCATCAGTAGGTGCAGTAATTCCACTTGTTAAGTTCCATTAGAACAGCAGAAGTGAAGGAACACTGAAGAAATTACTTGTCGTTTAGTTAATGAAGTAGAGCAAGATAAAACAAATCTAAAAGTCACCCGTTTTTAACTCCAAATTAATCAGTGCAGTGATTATGGAACCATATTACTAATTTTCAACTATGACATGACTAAATGTTGCCATGAAGCCCTAATAGACGGGAAACAAAAGTTATATTGTGGTAGGTACTCCTTACTATAATAAAAAGTTCTCCGCTCAGTATAAAATAAGCCCAATTTCCAAACCCATTCTAAGCCGAACCTTTAGAGCTGCAGTAAAGCAACAGTATCTAACACATAATTAAAAAGCTTTTTAACCTTTTATTGCTTCTTTTTTGTCCAAGTCCTTGTCAATTAAGCACGGGTATTGAGGGCTGGAAGAAAGATGTAATGAAATGTGGTCAATCACTTTCTTCTTTCCTTGAATATGTTCAATATACAAAATGTAGAAAATCAGTCTTTGAAATTAACCTATTCCCCTGCAATCAAATGTTAGGTTACATTTAACAAATGACCCTTTTCTCTTAGGAGAGAAATCAATATTCATGGTTTCTCTCCTGCCCTCTGCGACTACTGCCAGAAATCCTTTTTTATATAAAACTGAAGAAACAGACATTTACTTACAAATCCCTAATATATGTATTTTTTTTTTCCCCATGCCTCTTCCCCTCTTCCCCAGTTCAATTGCTTATCTAAGTCAAGGCAGACTTGCTTTAAACTGCTTTTCTGAAGCAAAGAGGGCAGTACGTGCCAGGGTCCCTCAGTCTTCAGGCTTGGTTTCCTGAGCTGACCAGGGCCTTGGAAACTGCTCCTACCTGTCCTCAGATAAAGAGCCTGGCTCCGTCTGGACAGGGGATGTCCCCGGCAGCCCCTGCACATGGCACCAGCACCCGCTTGGTGACTCTCCTGGCTGTGACACCTCACACTGATACAGAACAAACAAGAGCAAAGGGAGAAGCATCACTTGTGAACTGCGGCCCGGTGAAGATGCAGAGCCTGCTGCCATCACCCCGGCTTTGAGAGGAGCCCTCGTGTTCAGAATCCAGGGCCAAATCCTGCCCCAAAACCTCCAAGTGAGTTGATGCCAGGGCTGTGTGCAGGCCACTGGCAGGGCAGTGGTAGGATGATCCCCGCTGTGCCACGCACTCAGCGGGCTGAGGGAAGGTCTGGGAGGATGCCCCGTCCTCCCTACAGTCATGGACACCAACAGGGAGCTTGCTCATGGACCCAGGACCCTCCTGGCCCCACAGACAGGATGCAGTCCCTGTGGCAGGACTCCGCTGTGCTGCCACGGCTCCCACCGGGCTGGCCAGAGCCTCCCCACAGGCAACAAGCAGAACCAGTGAACCAGCTGGCAGAAGTTCCTTTTCATGGTGCTCCCCATGGCCTCACACTCATCCATTCTCAGCCTGAGTCCAGCAACATCTGAGTCTGCTGCATTACAAAATAACAGAGAACAACCCAAAATTAGAGCAGTCCCACAGCATATTTTTAAAAATCCCCTTTTCCTCTCAGGGAGAACTATGCACAGTGTGGGACAGGCTGCCCAAATGCCAGCATGGCAGGGCCTTACTTTGGAAAACGAGGTCATGGTTTTCCTCTTAGTTCCTGCCTGGATTTATCTTGTTTTCAGCTGGCCAGGCTGAGCCGTGCACTCAGATGTGGAGATTTATCCCGTTAGATATTGTAGCTGGATATGTTCCATTCTCTCCATTAAGTCCATTAACATAAGAGTGCATTAACATACTTCCAGGTGTGCTGAGTACCAGAATCCAGCTCTTTGCTGATTTCCATCCAATGTTTTTGTAAAGCTTGCCTGCAAACCTGAGCTGGAGAGGCCTGTCCAGTTTTATTAAAATTCACATGTATCTCACTGGAAATGACTGCATGACCAGCACACCTCTGAAGGTCTCTTGCAGCAAAGAGTGCAGAGAGAAGGTTTGGGGTTTTTTTCTCCTGCCGTTTATAACTTCTTGCAATAAGCTTCTGTTTAGGGGCCAGCAAACTGAACATTGCTGTTTGGAAAGTTTAAGTTTCTGTAGTTGCTCTAGACTGCTTAACTCACAAAAAAAAACCCCCAAACAAATACATGCCTTGTAGTTCACTACAGTGTAAGCACATTGCCATCACTGCCATATCTTTGAGTATTGAAAGTGAAATTGCCGCAAAAAGATGAAGAGTAACCATGTGAGATTTTTGTTTAAAAACTGTGCAAAATAACAGCGATGGTAATATGCAATGAAATCAGGGCGCTTTTTTTCCTTTAAATCACATGCTGTTTATAGCAAAACACAATAAATACCATCAATCAGTGGAAACAATTAGAAAGTAATAATAAACAAGAAATTGGGTTTATGAGAAAGCCAGGAAATCACGGGATACATACCTGAGTACAAGACTCAACCAATTCTGCCCATATGAAAATAAGAAACCACCTGCATGTACTGTATATGCTTTATGAATTACAAAGATAGAGCTATTAGCATGGTTTATAGGCTATGCATCACACTATTCTTTATCAAAAAATGCTAATTTAGTGTCTCCACTAGTCTGCAGATGCTTTATTGTATCATGATCATTTAGATTCCACTTTTCTCATGCCACAGTCAGATATTGTGAAAAATCAAGTTCCATTTACAGCATCCATTGTTATCTCACAAAGTAGCACTTCATGCTACAACTGATGTGTTACAGACTGTTAGCAGTAATTTAGTTTTAAATGCCAGTGCATGCCCAGTGTTCTGGATATGAATGCTAACAGAATGAAGTTATGCAGGTGTAGAAATTTAAAAGAAAAGGAAGAAACTCCACACCACCACCCATATCACAACCCACACGGGAAATGACTGCCAGCTCTTTGAGGGAGGACACAGAGCATGGGACTTCTCTCTTTGCATTTTAGCCGTATGACATTAGTTATTCCCCTCACTCATCAGTGGAAACATCCTCCTCCAGGGATGTCTGAAGACAGATGCTAATAACCCAGCGGTATTTATACGTCTGCACTGAACATAGAGAGAAATTAAGTATATAATTTTTGGTGTTTTTTATCTTAGAGGTGGCCAAGAACATAGAAATGGCATATTAGTGATCCTCACAGCTACACATGGGGCTTTACAGGCTGAGACGTCCTAAAACCAGTATATGAGGTCTGCAGCACGATGAGAGCTCTGACTACCAAACTAGGAATTTTCTCATTCCTGGAGTAGCTTCTTCTGTATCATCTTCCACTTAGCTTGTTGTAACTCTTTGTTAAGTGCTTTTTGTTGACATCCTAACTAAATGAATTCATTATCCAAATATGTAAGCAGATGATGATAATTAATGGACAAAAAAAAAAAAGGCAATATCAAGTTAAGTCGACTCCCAGAGCTCTCAGGGGGATGAGTGGTCCCACTTAACATCTATTGTTTTAATAAGCAAATGCCAACTGACTAAACAATACAAAGAAGGAATGAAGTTCAGAGACTGATGAATGCCTTACTACCTGCAAACCCTGCTATTCCCAGTTCTTTCCTGCATGTTTGAAACTCAGATGAGCTAAGAATTGCTCTAGCTAAAGTAGGCCAATCCCAAGAATTGGACAAGAAACTGGTTATCTTTGTAAATACCCAGTAAACCTAACTAATTCAGATGTATAATAAAGAATAGATGATGCCAAATAAAAGACTGTCCCTTTACCACATCTTTCCCTGTTCCTTCTCCCTAATCCTTTTCCTGTAAAAGCTGCTCAAAGTGCGGTTTTAGATGGGCCAGATTTCCATGGTGGATTTGCAAGATGATTCAATATTTGGCTTACCTTCTTTTGCTGTTAGCAATAGAGATGAAAAAGTGGGAGGTTGTTTTCATTAAACTGAAAATCCCTTTTGAGAGACTGCCAGAAATGAAATGGTTACTGTACACTGAAATAGGTCTTCACCTTTTTGTTCAATGTGAAAGGCAAAAAATGATGCAAATATGAAGCAATGTGTCAGTTCTGCTAAATAAAAATGTGCACAGTAAAACTAAATCACATATATTGAAGTGTTATTTTGGTTTTATGGAAATGTAATCTGTGTTATGACATTTGCATTTCATATAACTGCTACGGATAACTAATCTTCCAATGCATTGCATACCATTTTGTCACCAAAAAAAAAGTTATACTGTATCATCTGTTTCCACCTGTACACTAGAATATTCCATGACAAATGTATCAACATCAATTGTATAAATTCACTCAAGAGCCAATGAAAAGTATGGATACATTTAATGGAAAGATTTCTTTTACCCTTAAATTCTACACAGCTATTAGAAGATATCATAGCTTGGTAGCAAAGAAAAAATTACAACTTCAAACAACACAATATATGGATGTTTGTATGCATTCTAAGACTTCTGAATTTTGAGTGAAAATTAAATACATCAATACAGACTGCTAGTATGGAACCTTAACCAGAACCTGAGGAAATTGCATGTTTCCCATTCCATGCCCAAAAATTATAGTTTCCAGCTCTGAGATAGTTTATGTTATGCTACATATTACAAAAAAATGATACTTAAATACAAGTGAAAATACTAAGTATATTTGAAATTCATTATCCTTTCACTTTTCCTTCTGTGTCCCTTGCTTTTGTTTTCATGTTTTCCTTTTGATTACCTTTGCTTACCTCAATCATTATCCAACCTCTCCAGAGTTCCAATTCCCAACAAATGCCTTCAGAGAAGTTTTAACAAAGGGGTCACACATGCTTTAGCCCTGATTAAGCCTCACTTTCACAACACTAGTAAAAAACAAAAAGCCTTTAATTTCCCCATTTTGGAAACCAGTCAAAACCAGGGGACCTCCTTAGGAATAGAATGCAAGAGTAAACCTTGGGATTTAACTCCCAACCCTTGGAATCCCTTAGGCACAAGGAGAAGGACTACTTGCAGTAAAAAACCAATATGCTCTGGTCAAGTGGAGTGTCAGGCACCAGTAGATGAGACACAGAGCTCCAGGTAATTCATTGACTTAGCAACAGACTTTTCAATGACTTTCAATGAGACTTGTTCTGTTCAGCTATCAAGGGACATTTCAAATAGCTAAATATGTGCCCAAGATACAGAATGGCCTAACTCACTGAAAATTGTATAACTTAGTGAAAATCAAACTAGCAAATGTGGGGTCATTTGATTAATTCTTAGTGTAATTAAGGAAGATCAGCATTAAATGTGTGTGTTTCTCTTCTTGGGGAAAATCATGCTTTCCTATCTCCTGTGAAAGCCAATGCAAAAAAACATTTTTGTTCACTTCGATGTAGCTTTCTGCACTGACATAGCTATATTTGGGATTCTTTTGTGTTCTGAGTTAGAAGGAGTAGCAGCCTTTAAAGCTCAGATGTGTAAATGCCCCCATTTATTCCCTAGCTCTGCAAAAAATAGGTTTTTGTGCATATTGCAGTCAATATACACACACAAAAGAGAAAAGTGAAATAAAAAATATAATTCTCATATTAGAAAACTGAGTACTTACCTAGTGATAGCAGCTGGAATGAAAATGGCTGAAAGCAATAAAAATCCATTTCACCATTTAGTACAGTTTGTCAGACTAGAGAAATGGGATTGAATTTCAAAGCCACAGGCAAGCTGGCAGAAATCTGTGCTTATGCAGTTGATAGGGGTTTTTTTTTCTCATTTTTTCTCCTTTTTCTTTTTTTTCCCCCTTATTTACAACTCTTTTGATAAGCCTTCAGCAAGTTACATAGGTTGTTCTAGTTGTATCTCCTTTGACTGGATTAGAATACTTGATGACAGTTTGGATAAGTTTGAGGCAGATGGTTCTTGACATTTTTCATGCCATCAGTTACAAACCATGCAAGGAAACTCTTTCATCCTTTGTTTATCCTTCACTTAGAAGCCACTATGGTGGATCGTTAAACTTTCATTTTTCACAGTGCTGATTAAGGCGTACTACAAGGCAGATGTTATGCAGCACCATTTTTAACAATTTACATTTAGCACCAAAGCTGGCTTTGTACTTGTTCCAGTGGATCAATTCACATTTCAAAAACTTCAAGGTCAACCTCTAAGCATTGCTACTCTGTTGAACAACTAAATGTTTCATAAAGTTTTCCCGATGACTGCAGCACTTGAAAATATGTGCTGGACACTGTTTACTTGTTTCTATCTGCCAAAATGAATACAAGTAACTATTGTTCATCTCTGCTACAATTAAATAGCAGATATAGTGCTATAAAATGCAAAGACTTACAATAAAATTAATAAAGATCCCTATTTTAACACATGACCAAAAAAAGACTCATTTATTTTCATTAGCAGCATTTCTAAATAATAAATAATTACTATTCAATTAGCAGTTGGTCTTAATTTACATCAGGTCAAGCAATAACATTTCATGGATGAAAATGTTTACTGGTTTACTTCACATCTGTATGTGCATTCTTTATTTTATGATTATGCAAATTCTATACTTCCTGGGACAAATTCTAATAGTTATATGTAAACAAAAAACAGGTAAAGGCACCTTTAGAGAATGGCAGAATAAATACAATCATGACAAAATACAATAAAATTAATTCACAGCAATTTAATTTCTATGCTCTGTAGAAAACTGAGTTTTGACAAATACTTGGGCTCATCTGTAGGTGATGTAAGTTACCGTTTTTACTGAAAATTTACTGAAATTTTCTGTAACCAATCATAGCAGTGCGGTAGAAGATTTTGCGCTAGTGATGATTTCCTTAAAGGACAATAAACGGAAAAGGAACTTTTGGTAACTGAAGACTCCTTTTAATTCAGATTCTTCAAATTAGAAACATAAAGTGGAAAAAATACTATATATGACATATAAAAGCATATTTTATTGAATGATTTTTCAATAATTCATTGAAAACCTTTCAATAAAGGGTGTTGTTTTTTTTTTTGGGGGGGGGAGGGATTTCCTATGCTTTTGTCTCTTTTTTTTTAATTGAGCTGTAGTAATATGTCTTATTAATTATTCTTTTCATGAATTTCTGCAGCAAAAATTAGCAGATTGAATTATAATTTTATCCTCTGATACCTCCTGATCCTCATCACACCCTTTTATTATGCTCAATTTATTCCTTTTTTCCCCCCCAAATCTGTGCCATAAAGACTTTTCTATCCTAGTCCTAACTCCTTTGAGACTTCTCATCTGGTACTACTACTTCACCTTTTACATCTAAAACTATTTCTTATCCGTATCTCTACCCATTATTCTATTAAATTAATGTTTAGGCTTTTCTCAAATCAAAAATGGGTTTCATCTGAGTAGTTCACTTGATTAATGACCAGAAGTCAATGAAATGTTGGTCTTGGTATAAACATCTCTGCTATGGAAAATATATTAGATACAAATATATCAAGAAATGTATTTTCTGTTCTGATGCTATGAATCTTAATTTCAGTGGTCCTGGGGAATGCCTTCATTTCACTTGAGGAACTACAGACACTACAACTGTCAGTCATGCTAACAAAGATGTGGGGAATACACAGACAACACATGGTCACAGCTATTTCTGCAGAAATCAGCGAGGAAATCTTATAAAGAAAAGGCTACAAAATCTCAAAAAAAAAAACCCTTGAAATGGTGCTGACTTGAGTTATGTATCTGTCCTAGATTTGATATTTTTCCCACCCAAACCCATACACCAATCTATATTTATAAAACCTTGAGCAAATAAGGCTCAGAGTAGTGATGACTGTGTCATTCAGGAATGTGTAATGGCCTTGCAAATGCGCTGCTACCGAGCTTTCCTTTTCCATAGCTCTATCAGCAAAAATAAATATAGGAGATGAATACTAGTGGGAGAGCGTGGATTTCATCTTATTTTTGTTACATTATTATCCAGGCTTACAAAAATATTTATCATCCTACAGTTTGATTTGTTATAATATATGTTTACCTTTTATCTTAGAAGAAAAGAGTATCAGCCCTCCAAGGATAATGGAGAAGCAATGTTATTTAATTATTCCAAACTATCTAGTGCTTTGGTACACAAAAGATAACAGTCAACATACTGCTACAAGTGTGCTGATATGCAAGCTGTGGTCAAGATAAAATATTTAACAGCAGAAAAATACACTTTATAGTGCAGCTGCTATAATGGGATTTTAAATAAGGAAAAACAATTCTGTTTATTCTCAGTTTTGAAAATATGTACAAAGCTAACTACATTCATCCATAAATTAACTTGATAACGGCTGAAGATTGGTGTATAATGGAACTTGACCATTTAACATGCACACACCAAACAGGTGCAGGAGAGAGAGAAAGCACACGCAGGTAGCTGTCAGCAGCACACTATCAACAGATACAGAAAAGAACTGATGTTATCATGGAAACAGTGAAAGTAAAGCTTAAAGAGCTTGCACAGTCATAGGGCCCCAAGGTTCATTTTCAGACTCAGCATAGCTCCCTCTGTAGAGCTACATGTATTGGAATGTTTAGGAACAGAAAAAGAAGAGGGAAAAAAATGAAAAATGATATAATGGACCACATCTTTGTAAACTGGCATCACTCCATGGAGACAAATGCAGCAGTGCCAGCTTGTGCCAGCTGAGGATCTGACATTATATGGAAAAATCCTGAGGCACCTGCAGTTCTGTGGGGGTGAATAATTTATGAATACATGAAATGTTCGTATTTTGAATAACGTATTTTTGAATATTTTTCCATTCACTCTATCCTAGATCTTTCACAGCCCATGTTCTTTAAACCCATTTATTACAAGCTCCACAATAGGATTGTGACAATGCAAATTATTTGGCCAATCCCCACCTGTTTCAGTTCCTTTGCCTAGTGCAGTTTTTCTGGGAGGTGAAGAGAGGTGACTATTTTAGTGTATTCTTCTTCTGGCAAGTCTTAGAAAGTGATAGACAAAGGATAGACAGGTAATCCTTCTTGATTAAAAGGACAGATAGAGTCTCTTCAGGCTTCTCTAATTACTTTGGCTACTCTACAAATGTTATTTCAGACTTTTCTCAAATCTACATTCCATTTTTACACCTAGGACCCACTAAATATTAAATATTTTTTCCAAGTCTACTGCCAAGTCAGAGAGGTGAAGGTAGAAGGCAAGGTATAACATGTCTCTAACTGAGCACCTCACTAAAATCCATCTCTTAGGTTCCCATATGCAAGCCTAGAGATCAATAACAAAAAAAAAAACAGTACCCAGCATTACTCCAAAATTTATTTTTTTAGACGAAAGGTCTACCTGTTGTCTGTGCTAAAGGGTTGCTGCCAGTTAGAGCATCACACCTGCAGAATGGCCTTCACCAGATAAGGAGTTCACACCCCCAGTTCACAGCTCATCCATTACAGATTTTCTCAAGAGCTGAAATACTGGCAAAGCCTGGGTCCCTCCTGGCCCATCTCCTCTAGGACAATACTGCTCGGGGTGATCTCACCCAAAAAACAACCAAGAAAGTCACTATAGAGCAGAAATAGTTTATTGTATTTCCAGATGCCAGAGATAAAATGAAGTGTGTTTCCAAACGTGAGAGCATAGATGCAAAACTCCACTGCAGCAAAAACATTCTGGCAGCAAGATTTTCATTCCATTCCTACACACAAATGCCTTTGTGGGTTTGTCTTTAGCAGTGATAAAATGTGAGGTGAGGCTCTTTAGACAGCCAGTGTCCAAACTGATGCTTCCTATAGTGGATTTACTATCTCAAGTCCAAATCTGAGCAGCTTCCTGGACTCCCTCTGTCCCTGCTCTCACCCAGGCAGGAGGTCCCTGCTGAGATGAGCAGGAACAGATTGTGTTGGTACCTGCACCCCCACCATAACTGTCCCGTTTGAGCTGCATGCTGGGGACATGCACAGACCTGTAGCAGAACCACGTTTATGTGGGCCATTTGTGTCCTATTCCAGCCCCTTAAGCAAAAGCCTTTATTCCCATTGCCTCCTTTTCATCCAGAAATTCCACCTCTTATGTACACCTTTACCAGCAATGCTAGAGGAGCTGTGCTCTCCTTGCATGTGCACAATTTCCCATTAGTCTTCCTGAGATTTATGTATGCATCCAAAGAGGAGAATGGCCCTCTATGAATGTTTTAACAATCAGAACAATGAGGCATTGTGCATCAGACTGTTAAAAATGTTTCTAAACACTGTGTTCAATACACACTACTTGATTTCCAAAGCTACTGTGGACAGAAATGATTTAGAAAACAACTCACAAGTAAACTAAAGCTCTTCTAATAAAACAAATATTTCACAGTTCATTTAGTCTAAGATATTGAAAAGAACTGCCAGTACTCAGGTACGTGACCTGAAGCACAGAACTTTATTGCTTTCTCCACCAGGGATTAGAAATATTTGGAGTAAAAAAGTTGCTGCTAGGCAGGGTTCCTTTAACCTAATAGCCATATCCCAGAACCACTTACCCTTTCCCAAGAAGCAGATAAAAGAAGAGGGGGAAATTGAGGTCAAGAAGATTTCTTTTTCTTTTATCTATCACGTTACAGAACAAATTCAAAACTCACAACTAAATAAGTGAAATACTTCAGAGAATTTGCATTTGGTAATATGTGTTAAGAGCTTTACATTTTGTCACTTTTTTTTTCCTATAGGAAGTGTTTTGTTCTACAAGACACTTTGCCTTGTTGGTGCACGGTGGTCTCCCTCCTTTCTTACAAAACTTTTCCCTCTCACCATTTGTCCTCCAATATCCCTCTATTTCTTCTCTTCCATTCAGTGAACTGCTTGTTCAAAGGGCACAAGGCTGTCAATAAGTGGTCAGTCAGCAGAGTCATGATGTTCATGCATAATGTTTGCAACAGATGAAGCTCCCACCACTCAGACAAACGTGAGTGAACAATGCCCGGGACATTTTGGGGCCAGTTCGGACTAAACAGACACTTACGAGTGTCAGACTAACCAGACAAAGTATGCATATTTTTCAGGGAGTAGTGCAGCTAGGTGTTCTTCCTCCATGCTGTAATCTATTTCACATTCTACCATGTTAATAAAATCCAAATTAAATGCATGGAAATACATCTCTTCTGTATTAATCTCAACAAGCTAATGGTTTATCAAAGCTCTCTATCTCTAATCTTTAGATGAACTGACACTTTTGCAGTCTGAAATAATGAATGCATCCACAAGGAAAAGAAAGTTAGTCAAATTAAATATCCCTCAACATTTTTAAAATCATCAAAAAATTCAAACTGATTCTGATTCCCAGCATCCATGCTGTCTGTTTTTTAAGTACATAAATTGCACAAGGTCAACCCCAGCCAAACACATCACATCTGTTCTCCTACCTAAAGAAGGAGCAGATCCCCAGTGGTATCCTTTAATTATATTAATCTCCAGGGACTGCTTGGAAAGCCCTTGAGGAAAGGTGTTCTCATGGAAAATGCAACAGCATGTTTCAAATACAGATGCAGAAATGGTGAAACTCCTGAGAGTCTCACCAACCCCAAATAAAATCACAGCTTTCACACTATTTTTTCCACAGCACTAATGCTGNAAACAGACATGCATTGACAGCATGGATTAGCATGAGGTATTAGCCCTTGCATTGAGAAAATACATTGAAAGTTTCATAAGACATCAGTAGTGCATGGTCTTAACAGAAAAACTTCAAATAAAATTTATATTTCTTTATGTTATTTTAAATAAAAATTTATA
>VYZQ01000743.1:54404-74110 GCA_013400655.1 Mystacornis crossleyi
TTGGTCAGCCTATGCAAAAGAAGGAAAGACAGAACTCGTGAACATACAATGATCAGTACAGCCTGCATACCTCACGACCAGCCATTTATATGTAGGATACTACCATTTGAGGCTGTCTTGCCAGAAAAGAAACAGATGGTGCCAATAAAAAGCAAAAATGCTTCATTCTTCCATAACAAGGCAGTAAACCTCAGCATAATATTATTATTTTCCATAAGTCAGGTCTTAACACATCGGGGGCAAAAGATGAAAAAACTGAAATAAAGAAAACTTGTGCTTTTGTTCCAAGGCTTTGATGTCATCACTGTTGGTTTTTGGAAAAGAGCTCGCAAAACTCTAAAAATCCTTTTTAGCTTTTAGGTTGCTCTGCTTAGGGATTTAGAAAGGATGTCAGTGTAGGGTTACAGACCAGATGACAATTCTCTTTGCTGCCAGGTGTATGTGGGCTGGAGGGATAAATAAGATGCATGGAGATGAAGTCTGTAGTTATCTTTTTTCCCATATATTGACAGAGTACATTTCACTATGCACTGACTGAGGAGTTTTTTAATTTCTCTCCCATCTCTAGGATCCCTTGGGTATGGGCATGTTTTTCTTTCTCTCTCTTGTTTCCCCGTTCTGGCTTGCAAGTTTATCCCACACACCTGCAAGAGCAGGATCTTTCAGTCACAAAGAGCTGCCAGAGCTCTCATGACGAGGAGGAGACATAATTTGGAGCATCTTTTTCAGCTTCATTAATAACAAAACACCTGTGAGCTAGGGAGTTTAAGAGACTGTGTCTTCATCATTTATGAATCTTCCTCCCTGCTGTGGCACTTAGCTCTTTGCCAGCTCAACCTGGCACCATTCCTCAGCATCCAAAATTAAAAAAGGAAGAAAGTGCACTTTTGTCTCCATTGAAAGCAGTGAGGATGGTGAAGACAGGGAGAAAACACCAACAGGAGCTGAAAACCTACCCTTGCTAGAGCTGGTAAGAGGGACAAGCCTTAACACTGCTGCCTATATATTCTCAGTTTGACACTTTCTTGTTGTTGTAAGAAAAATAATGGACAAGGGAAAATATAATCATATTGTAGCTAAAATGTCATTATAGCTGCTCCTCTCCTCCACAGTCCCATTGCAAACTCACCATAGTGCATTGAATTTTTAATTTTATTTATGAATAAAATAGCTGTGGCAAATACAATAGCTGTAGCTTCTAAGCCTCTCTTTCCATAATAAATTTCTAAAGGGAAGAACTGCCATTAACACTTCTTGCCATGAAAGGTTAAACCCTATCACAAAGATTTATTTTTTAAGTCATTGTCTTTACTGGAAAGCTTCAAGGAGCACTCACAAAATGTTCCATTCTGAAGCACTACCAAAGGAAGGGCATTTGATTTGCAACCAAACTAACAGCAGCTATACAACACGTTGTGGTTAATTTGACCTCTGAAGACACTGGAGCACTTTGCAAACTGGCCCAGACTCCCAGGCACTGAAATCGCCTTTTGATATCATCTGAGTTATTGCCGTCCCCCATGAGCCTTTTGAAATTCTCTCAATACAAGTGTTAGGACCTAGGAGTCCTTTGGTAGATAGTATAAATGCAATCCAGAGATCATTGTATAAATCAATTATTACATCTCACAGTGTTCAGTAGGATTAAATAACCTGAAGGTCTGATAGATATCCCTATCTAACTGTAGCAGACACAACAGCAACCACTATCAAAGAATTTACCTGATGCTACAGTATTAGCATTAAATCTTGAATGAGAAATAATGCCTTTAAATGCCAGAAATTCACTAAGGTACAGAAGTGAATGACCAAATCTGTCTTTTTGTGCCTTTTAAAGAACAAACTACAGCTTCTGCAATTGCTTCTGCTTTTACTTTGGAGAGGGGGCAGAGGTGCACCATCTTCATACTGACGCTCAGTATGTCCTGTCCTCTTGTCTTTTGTGGTATATGTGAGTAAAAATCTCAGATTCTTACAATCTGAGAAATATTTTTATTTTAGGATATACATATTTTACATGCAATTTCTGTTTTATGTACTCTTTGCAGAAGAAATGTAGTAAAAATAACGATCTGAAATGGGAAGCCTGGGCAAGAGCTGATGTACCATAGATTTTCCCTCAGGTCTACTAATGGACCTCCATGCAATTTGCAGGGCCTTTTTTTTTTAGCAAGGCATTTCTGGCGGCCCTTGAGTTGTGCCACTCTGATATAATCACACATTCTGCAGGCCGAAAATGAGTGCATCTGTTATTCATATTCTGGTGCTTCATCATATAAACAATGCCTTGAACCTGCCCCATCAGGGCTGCCACCCTGGCTCATTACAGACCAAGCAACGAGTGTAACCCTAACGTGAGCAAGTGTCTCTCTGGGATGTGCCTGACTTACAAGTTCAAATTCAAACACAAAGAAGTGCAGCTGAGACCTTTGTTCTTTTGTTTTTTTCTCATGTGGCAAGTACTGGAAACCCCACTGGAAATTCAGAAGGATAAGACACATACTTTGGGTTTCCTCAACCTTCAGTGCCTGCAGTTTGTGCAAGACCAGGTTTCAATAACCTCAACCAGATTAGCTGGTAACTTTGGAAACGTATATATTAAAATCTCACAACAGAAAAAAAATCCCAAAATTTTTATAAAGAGTCTATTCAAAAATGCATTAGTTCTTATGGTTTTGAATATTCCCAAGTTCAGTTTTACAGCATAACTAAGTTATGGACAGAAAACCTAGAACTGCTTTAAATGGTATGACTTTCCACTGCTGTATTCATTGAAATGTATAACTCAGACAGCTTAATGCTTTTTTCTGAGTCATGTTTTAGTCTAGTTTGTAAAGAAAACTGGATTGTTTCTAAAATATGTCTTCTTTTGTAAAAAATTAATAAAAAATCCCTGTAGATTGGAAAATACAGCCTGGCCCAAAGGCTAAAATCAAGACATAATATTGAAGAAAAAAACTGAAAAAAAAAGGAGGAGACATACTCAGTGAAAAAGATATAAGAAAATAACTGAGTGAAAAAAAAGGGAATGTGAAGGAATTTTCTGCTTATTGTTACGTCTCTATTCTCTCATTCTAATTACCATATACTTTAGCAAATAATAAGACAAAATAAGCAGATGAGATCCACAAGAGCAGTAAGCCTCACTCACAGATTAAAAGCAGGTGGCAGAGTGAGAGAATAACGTGAATGGGGTATGACTTCTGATCTGGAGGAGAAAGACAACGTGGACACAGCTTGCCTAGCCTGGGCTCCTGGCACCACAGGGGCGTGGGGCAGCCCCCACAGCTGGGCTCCCACAGAGAGCCCCAGCCCACAGGGCAGCACTGTCCAGGGTATCTTTCTCACTCAAGTAACACGAAACCACAGAAAGAAAGCTAGAACTTTCAGATTCAGTGTAAAGTTACAAAAGCTTTTGTCAATGCCAAACAAAGAACACAACCAAGGCAGTGCCATTGAATTAATAAATAAAAGATAGAGTTTCAACATGTATTTATAGTCTAAGTATACAGTCTGTTACATATGTAAGGCATATATCTCTCCTTACCTTCTAATGTTTACTTATACCTAATATATTTAATGCATAAGTAAGCATTATATAGAAAATATAAATTCTATGAGTACAATATGTATCACCCACTGAGTACAAATAATCCCCCTGCTGAGAAGAGTCTTTACATTACAATCTCCTGTGCTATCTTTCCTACACTCCCAGCATATGAAGGTCTTCCTAAAGCCAGGATCAGCTCTGACAGCCCTGCAGCAGGGTGACACCAGGGGCCTGTGCTCAGGCAACTCAATTGTACTGTTAACATTTAGAACCACAATCAACAACACGTACCAAGTAATTTGCATGTAATGGTGTTGAGTGGCTTCTAAATTTTAAAAAGTGAGCATATTGCCCACTCAAAGGGGATTCCTTGTTATTTTGATGTTAGATGTGATTTACAAGGCCAACAAGTTAACAGCACAACCAATAGCTAACAAATCTGTACCATATGGATGTGGCTCTACAGATGACAAACATGCTTTGACTCACCTGCAGTTTATTTTCTACTATACATGGATGCCTGCACTCAGGCTTTATCCAGAGTCTTTTCTAGTACTGTCAACAGTTTAAAATTTGAGAGCAATTTCAATCAAGAGTTTCACAGACCAGCAATGCAAATGGTCTTGGGAAACATGACATCCAACTCTTTAACAAGCACTTATCATTAAGCTATATAAACCTGTGGCTGGAAAGAAGGAGGGGGGGTAAGGAATAAGAAAAAAGAAAAACCAAGTGTTGTTGCCTTACTAATTAACCAGAATGGTGATTAAAACACAGGTATACACAGCATCCTTACAGCAAGGAATTGGCTGGGCCACTGGTAAGCCAGAAGCTTGACCAAACCATTGTCTTGAATAACTTAGAGGATTGAAGGAAATAACTACTTACAAAAAAAAAAAAAAAAATCCATCAGATATCTATCTTCTGTTGTTTATATTATTGACCTGATCACTTGGCAGGGTAGGTGAACAATGTTAAGTCAAATTCCCAAATGGTTTAATTCAGCACAGCTTAATTCAGCTTTAATTTAACACAGTTTCATTGACTGCAGTCCAGCTAGGCTAATTTATTCAAGTTAAAGGGTTGGCCCCACTCTAGTGTAACTGGTGAAAACTATTACCCACTGAAAGCATGATCATAAAGAAAAAGGTATTGAGAGGCATAGTATGAAATACAGGGCATTGATATACTGAATGCTAACAATGTTTATTGCAAAGACAGCTCACTCTTTCACTGCTGTGATTATAGTTACCTTTTGTTACAACAGAGCAAAAGAAGAACATCTTTATTACTTGGAAGTCTATGTGCTCCTCCTATTTATCTTGCTCTTGAAATCTTTACCCTTAGTTTGTGACAACATAATTATCTCCATGGAAACCAGCTAAATTGTCATGAAATGGAACACTTACGTAAGCCCTGGACCCTTCTTATTTCCCAGGAAGCACGAGCACTGTACAGACTGACCTGGGCACATCTACACAGGCCCAGTCTCCCCCTTGCAGAAATGCCAGAACACACTGCTTTTCCTGTGCAGCCAAATTATACCATTTGTTACATTAAGGCTTCATAAATAGCTTTCCTAAAAGGCTTCATTAATTGTTCAATGCAATGAAGAATTACTTTGGTTGGATATTCAGATATCTGCATGTCTACCCAAGTTAGGCTTACGGTGGTTTATAGAACACTACAACGTATGGAAGGTGTCATGGAAAACATCAATGCTTTACAAAACTGAATTTCCAGTTTCACAGTCTGAAAACACAAGTCTAGCAAGGCGAATATTTCCTAATGTGAGTTAGAATGTTCATATCATGGAAGCTTAGCAACAATGAGAAGATTAAGTATGGGAGTTCTATTAAAGTATTTTTCCCTTAGTGCTTTTGAAAATCCCACTGCACACTATTAGTTGCGACTATGCTGGGCCAATCCTATTAGCTCTCTCCATTAAGTGTTCACAACTTCCCCTGGAAGATCTATTCTTCCATTTCAGCAGATATTTCATAAATTAATTGCAGGCTTTTCACAGTTAAGTTACATCCTTTTTCTTTTAAATTCAGCATGCACTGATGCTTTGGATAACATTACAGAGAGACCCTTGAATACTTCACCATACTTAATAAATAAATAAATGTGTGTATACACACTCAGACTTTTCTGGGGATAGAAGAGAGGAATAGGAATTGTGTGGTAACATATCATGCATTTGTAACACATTGCAGATATCTAAAGGCCAAATTATTTTTAGCCTGCTTTCCTAAAGAAATGAGTCTTTTGTGCTTGTGCCTCTGCCTGTTCCTTTGATTCTGCTGGCCAGTTATCCTCAACAGACAGGCAGTATTATCAGAGAGACTGTTGCTAAAGATTTCACAAAAGCCAGAGCCAAATTCTGTCCCCATTAAGGAGATGCTCAGAGGACTTTGTCCCTGCACATTCTCACAGCATCACTTCTAGCTGTGCATGCTGAGGACAGGCTCACTCTGGACTAGCAGGGATATTTGCTGTCTTTGTCCCCTCTAACTACACAGGAGCTTATGAGTTCTTGGGGAGAGAGTACAAAACGCCAAGTTAAACAACTTCATCGGAAAACAGATCTGAAAAATAGAAAAGTCTCTGAGGTGCTACCATGAACAAGATGTGATGAGGAGAAATGAAGTTGATGACATGACAGAACACGTGAAGAAATTGGACAGAAATCTACAAGACTTTATTAGGAAAGGCTCATAGGGAAGCTCTTCCTGGAAAAACAAGTGCTCTCTTATTGTAAAGCAATTAACTGGAATTCACTGTCAAAGGTATTGCAATTTTGCAAATTATTTCAAGAGAACAGTCATCTAAATTTACTAATGCTTTTTGTTTCAGGTGAATACATAAGGCTTTCCTCCCCCAAGCTACTCATTTCTAAAGCTGTCCTGTGCTCCAACAACAGCAATTTCATCCCACATTGTATTTAGTAAATTGCACTGAAGCGCATGAAGCCTTCCCATAATCTCTGTAAACATGGCTGTATATCTAAAGGCAACTCTTACATATGGGTCATTATCTATTTTAGTGCTTGATATCTCCTATTCATGACCACGTCATCTCAGTAAAAATGAAGTTGTTCTGCATTTAGATGCCAGGTAAGATATTCTAAAATACATAAAATACAGACATTTCCATAAACATAATTTTCTATACATATAATAGATTGTATCATTCACATAATGCCTTTAAACCAAACAAAATACACATCTGGAGATTTAAAGAGCTCTACAAGCACTAGGTATTTTGCTTGAATGCATCATTACCTGTATACCTATATTATCTTCTCCTGGGCAGTGGTAAGGAGTGAATCTGAAAGGGTTAGGCTGTTTTGTCACCCATCTGAAGCTTAGTATAAACTGAGTCAGGAAAACAAGAGGCCAGACACAACAAATTTCCTGAAACTGGGAATGGTGAGTAACACAGCTTACACATATGGTGTGGCACCTGGTGCTCATTACACACAAATCAAACAAGCTCATCATTCTTGTAAAGCATTTTTTCAATATGAGCCTGTTAAACCCCCTTCTCTTCTCTTTCTCTCTAATTTTTAGGCGTCATGGTCAAAAGGTGACAACCACTAACAGGAGCATACCAGTTTGCCACCAGGGAATAGGCTGCAGCTGAGTTCCCTATTTCTAAAGACTTTCATTTTGTGGTCCTGTAAGATTAGGGCACACGACCCACCCACAACAGCTGAGAGCACTTAGCAGTACCCCATCCCTCATTCCAGCCTATGGGAAGCATTTCAGAAGCTCTAGACTAGACTGTAAAAAGCTGTAGAACTCAAAAATATCTGACAAGAATAGCAGGCAGCCTGCAAAAAGCACATAAAATAGAATTGTTAGCAGCTCACATTTGACCTAACGTGGTAGAAGTCTTACTGCAAGAGTGGGGGTTACCCAGCCTCAGGGGTTACCCCAGTTAAATGTAACAAATGCAGAATATTCCCCAGCGCTGTTTAATGAAACGTGGCCCCACAGTGCTGGCATAAGAGAGGATATGTACTGTACAACCTCTAAAGGACTTCTGTGTTTGTCCAAGTTATCTCCCATAGAGCTTCCCATGGCCTTTCCTTAGGTTTGCAGGAGGCAGAACACATTTAATGACCTAATAATTAACAAAGAAAGGCTGTAATTAGACGATAATTTAATGGCTGGGTTAGAAAGGGCTTGTGTTATGAAATGAGATGTCTTACAGGAGCACTCTGGTGAAGTCCACATCCAAAACACATCCATTTTTATTTGCATGTGCTTTTTGGTCTAGCATACCCACAGAGCCCTGCCAAAATGACCAGCTGATGATGTGGCAGCCTTGTGATTGTACCAAATAGTACAAGGAAAAGGGACCATCCTGCTTCTCTGAGCAGCTGCGTGAGCCCAGTATCTCTAGTACAGCATATAAATTGCCCAGTAATTACCCCCTCAGATACCTGTTATTTAAAAAAAAAACAAACAAACAAAAAAAAACCCACAAACCCACAAAACGCAAAAACAAAAACAACAAACAAACAAACAAACAAAACCCACAAAAACTTTGCGTCTAGATTTCATATAGAAAACGTGATTCTGGAGGAAGAGAACAGCATTTTCACACGTGTTCTTTCTTTCTTTCTTATACAAGGACATAGTCTGTAATTTTTAACTTGTATAATATTTTGGATTCACTAAGGCTTCTGGAACAGGTCAAAATAAAAGTTGTGGAGTCAAGCAGAGAATAGTAAAATAAAAGTATTCAGAAGAAAGACAATCTGAGATGATACATAAATCTCTATAAGAAGCCACTATCTAGCATTTTAATTAAAAACCTCATCATAGTGATGTTCTGCAATATTTTTCAAAACCTCCTTCTTTTACTCAAAGATGAAATTTAACATTTTTGCCATAGAAACATCTCATTACATTTAACTATGACATGAGGAAAAGCAGTCATACATGAGTAATACACCATCAAAAACAGAAAAATAAAACTATTGGTAGCAATTAGCTTTATGAAAAGAATTTTGAGTAAGTGAACATATATTTAATCTGTGTTAACTTTTCCTCCTTCAGCTTAGAGAAGGAGTTTCTCTGTCATTGCAACACTAAAGCATCATCTATCATAACAGGAACAAAAGACCAAAGCACTATTCAAAGATGATAACATGAAAGGGTTTGGGAGCCTTTCATGCCTTCAGTCACATAGTTCTGAATCCTCCCCTTCTCTATTATTTCTGTATATTACTACATAAAACCATGCATCTATCCAATGGAAGATCTCATCTGGAAGTCAGAATTTAAAATAATATTTATGCAAAACTACAAATTTTTAGTGTGCTTTCTCAAATTCAAGCTCTTTTTCTTCCAGTTTTCACAGCAGTTATATGAAACAGGTGAAGGTATCTGTCATAAACCAATCTATCCTTAGTGTCAGAGTTTTTAGGGCCACTTGTAAAATCTCTGTAAAAAAATAATTCTTTTCATGTCTTTAGTACTCTTCTCTGAGGAACTCAAAGTATTTCAGAAATGATAATTAACAACTTCCTAATCAGATTCATATTTTTCTTACCAGTAGCGAAGGAGAAACACAGGCATTTTTGGCAATATTTTTTTTAATTCTTAAAATAAGCTTGTGGCAGAGTTAAGAACAGAACCCATTATTGCAGATGTCCAATTGCTTTGAACACAAAAGCATTAGTTCAGAATGTGTCTTGTTCTTGTTTAGAACTATTTTCTACGCTACTAATTTTGTAGAGAAAATGCAGCAGAGCACTGAAGTCTTTCAGTGTTTTTTGTATAGCCATAGGTACATGAAGTATTTATTCACATGTTGACATGAATTGTTTCTATGTAGCCTATGAGAATTCTTTCTTACTCTGTTTTCTTTCTACTACGTCTTCAATTTTTCCACCTCTCATCAATCCTCCAGAAGTACAGCACATGCATTTTAATGGAGAATACATCAAAGGTCGACAATGATGCCTGGCTACTCAACAGAATGCCAAACTGGTGAATCACAGCTCACAGGCTAAACAAAGACCAGTCTACACACTCTACATGGGCTTGATTTTTAATCTCTGTATGCAGGAATACACTCGATGTATTTGCCTAGGCTCAACAACATTTAGCTCTGCTTCTACCATTCACACACAGTTTTGCAACCTTCTAGAAATATCAGCAAAATCTCTAACACCTAGATCTGTTAAAAGCTTGTCTTTGCCAACCCTCCTGAAAATATCTTTAAACACATTAAAATTCTACTTGAAGTATTGAAGCAAAAATTGAGCTGGAAGGATGTTTGCAGGATAGTGTATGAGAGAATTAGATTCTTGTGCTTGCAAAAGAGAATGTAAAGGGAATACAATTTACTGAGAGGAAATAAGCTATATCTTAGATGAGGTCATGCCTATAGAGCATTGTTTGTCTGCTGGAATTAGAAGCAAGGATGAATGAATGAGATGGCATGTAAAACAGTTCCAAAATTCCATCCATATCAAATATGTTCCGTCCATTCAGTAATAATGCTGTTGTTACATAGTACCTCTCCTCTCTGTAGAATCATTCCATTTTTAATTTAATAAATACATAAATTTAAAACCTGAAAGCTTGCCTGGAGCCATTAGCACAATTGACAATGTCTATTTATTTTGCAAAAGACCCTTCCTTACATCTCTCAACACTGGCAAGTCAGAAGGCAGAATAAAAAGAGTAAAATGGAACCAAAAGCTGAAATCCAAATTTCCACTGCCATTTCCATGGCAATGTTGTGCTACTCCAATACTGTGCTGATTATTGTCCCTCTTCACATGATGCCTACCAGCAGAGCTCACAGTACTGAAGAAAACATTTAGCAAAAAAAAAGACAGCTCACATCTCCAGGGCACCTCAAGCACAAAAATCTACATATTTGGGTGATCAAAAATGCCAGAAATCTACTGAAAGAAGCCATTCTGCATCTATTTGACTTACAACCAGATGTGCTTGACCCAGGATTAATCCATCAAGACATCAGCACCAATCCTGTTCCAACAGTGCCCATGATCCCAACACTTCTCTCCTAAGCACTGCTGGAGGTGTGGAAAAGGGACAGCTCTGTGCCCAGGACAGACAGTAGGAACAAGAATTCTGATGGCTAAGTGACAAAGTCTTCCTTCTTTATGTGTCCTGAGTGCCACTTCATTCTCCCCGCTGCTGACAAGAACATCAGAGGAGGCCTCCAAGGCACAGAGACCCAGCATTATCTACAAGCCTAGCAGAGTTCTGCTGTTATTTGTGCATCACATGCTGCAGATTCTGTTTGGCATCAAAGGCTAAAAGATATTTCTTTCTAAGGCACATAGCTTGTTAGGAACTGTTTTGACCTGGAGGCATGAGACATCTGTAGAAAAACTAAAATATTTACATGTTTTAAAGTGTTTAGAGTCCAGGCAGATGCAGATGCACCCTCCCTGCTTGCAGAGAGCAAAGCGGGCTCACATCCATTCCCATTTTTAGCCCAGTACATACCTAAGCCCACTGGGAAGTGAGAGGTGTAACCACAGCTGAGCAGAGGCTACAAAACCAAAGATTTGGAGTAGAGGAGTTTGTAAGAACTTCCGAAGTCCTCCTCCAAAGACACGCCCATGTATGGCACTGTCATGAAGACCACATCCAAGCCAGCCAGGAGTAAATAACATATTAGAAATAAGAGAGCAGGGGGGAAAAATGTATTGGATTATTTTTTTTTTAATTAAATACTCTTGCCTAGTTTTCCTTAGCTAATTAGCATCCCTTCTTAGCGGTTTAAGTAACTGCTCATTTAGATCAGTGAATGATTGCTCTGAGATTAGGGTGTGGGAAAAATTTTTCTGTTGGGAATAATCTACTTATGCTACTGTTTATTTGAAGCAGTGATAAACATAGAGATTTTCCTTCCATATGTGCCAAGTATAAGAGAAAGCAGAATGATTAATGAACCCTTGCATTTTACCAATAAATTACTAACTTCAGACACAAATTTATAGTTTTCATTAGTACAGGTTTCATTAGTTTCATTGCAAGCTACTCTTGTTTTTTTAAGAATGTTTATATTATTTCCATTTGATCTGCTGGGAATGACATTTTGCACACCATTATTTATAATCTACAAAAATTAATTATGCTTCTAATTAACAGCATGAAAATAAATTATTGCTCAAGGAGTTATTTATTCAGTTGTAAAGCAGGAGCTTTAAGACTATATATATATACATATTTCACTTGTGCTTCCAGCATTTTCTCTTTCTTCCTTTCTCTTTTACTTATTCATTTCTTCCCAGATTTCTGGGGTCGATTTACGTTTGGCCTTTTGAAAGTTTTCAGAATCTTAAATTTACTTCTTCAATAAACAAGGACAGGATACACAATTTGGTATACATTTATCTTCCTATATAAAGGCTAAGACATCTAAGTGAATCAATAGTGGGAAAGAAAAACTGAAACTACCTCAACTGGTTAATGTACTCCCTTCTCATGGCCATTTAATGAAATTAGCAATTGTAGAATATGCTAAAGGTGGCTCCTGAAGATGACATCTCATTATCTAGAGAGCACAAAAGTAGGACAACCATGATGCAAAACTACTTTTCCTGCTCTCCTATTTTACCCAGGTGCAATTAGGAGTCACCTTGCAGCAAAGATAGGACACTCTGTCCCACTCCATTTTCACCTCCTTTTGTCAGGTGTCAGTTCTCGCTGCACGCTGGCAGTGAACCTCAGTGGCTTGTCCCTGTGAAGTGGGTCTGACACCATCTATCTCCTCTCAGGGTCTCCCAACAGCTGTTGGGTGACAGAAACTCTCAGTTACAAAAGGAGCCAAGCGAATGCAACCACACAATTACTGTGGTTGTGCCTGTTTTCCATACATTTACAAGTTATGGTAGACACAGTCATAAAAAAATATTATGAACTGATGTTGCAGAATATTCAGAGAAAATGAACTTTAAGTGATAAATATTCAGTCACTCAAATACTAGATGTAAGTATTCCACATAGGATGTCAGGGAAATTGTTGGTGGTGCTATGTCCAGGCAGACCACTTGCAATTTTCAAATGTAAACCGCCAAAAAGTAATTTCAAAACATTCTATGAACTACAGAATGCTCACACAATTATTTTCAAGTAAGTGAACCCAGGCTGCCTACTCACAGACACAGGATAGAGAAAGAAGGCAATTATCAAATCGTTAACTGTTAAGCCAGAGATAGGCTGAACATTTTTTTTAAACAAAGATAACAATTAACTACCAAAATAATTTATCTAATATTCAATTAATCCTTCATAGCCTTAAAAAAAAAAAAAAGACTAAGCCATCTAGTACAGTTTTCAGCAATATTTCCACTGTCTGCTTTAAGGCATGGTGCACATACACATCTGAGAAATGAATACTCCCTTCACCACGGGCTGTCTGGATCTCTCTCTTCCCAAGCCCCAAAGGTCAGCTGAGGTTTAGTACTTCAAAAAGGTGAACAAGCACTACCTGTGTTGTCCTGCAGACACAGTCACACCTGGTCCTGCGGAGCTGCTCCGTGCTTCTCCCGTTCCTCTTGGGCAGCCAGGGGCCACAAATCTGCCCACAGGGGCTGTGGCTCTCCCAGGGCCAGGCAGAGCTGAAGTGCCCACTCTGTGTCCCTGGCAGCCAGTCTGCCATAGCCTGCCAGCTGCCTTCTGGAGGCTTGTCCTGCCACAGTCCTCTCCAAAGGAAGCTGCAGAAGCAGCTGGAGGTTTTTTTGGACACTGCCATGGACTAAATGAATAAGATGATTAAAATAAAACAGGATTTTAAAAGGCACGGGGCCTTGTATTTTAGATGGGGCAGTTGCTGTTGAAAAAGAATCCATCACTATCAGCAGTGAGGGGTTTGTGCATGGCAAACACAGAAATGGCTGAGGGTGACTGATCTGTTCTACCAAACATCCGGCAGCTCCTCCTCTTCCTAGCAGTGAAGCTGGAGAAGGCTCCCTAGGGAGTGGACTTTATTTCCCACAGAAAGTTTTTATTAGCTGCCACTGAGACTCCTGCTTCAGCCATGGCCACATGCCAGGGCCCTTAGCAAGACGGGGAGCACAGGTTGCTGAAGCATCAAAAAGAAAGCAGAGCGTGATGACAGCAGTGTGAGGGGAATCTGTTGGCAAACACAGGGACAGGAGACTCAGTCTTCCAAGGGTAAGGCCTCGTGAACCTGTTACATACAAACTCCTATAGGTCAATATTATTTCAGGCTTCATGCACCTGCCACAGGCTGGATTTATGGTGGGCATGCTCCTGCTCCATGAGAGGCTTCCCTCTGCAGAGGAGGCCATGTGCAAACCCTCACCCAGAGGGGAAGGGAAGGTGCTCACCCCACCGGTACCACTGTCACAGGACTGGCAGGATAAGACCCAGCGCTGCTGTTTCAACAGGGGGCCAATATGTGGAATTACTGAATATAAAGCACTACCAAGGACCAAAGGCATGCAAGAAGGGCCTTGTTGAACCACTGAACACTACAGCACAAAGACCATATTGATCTGAAACTTTACAATAATGGTAGAGCAATTTTGCTTTAAATATACAGCACATACGGAAGGGGAAGCCTTCCTTTTCAATCTTGGTCCTTAGTCATCTGTTTTTCTTTCTAGTTGCCGTGTGGGTCATGTTGAAAATGTAATGGGACTATGAAAAGGTATGTTGGACAGTTTAATAGAGAAGTCTCATAAACAGATGTTAGTAATGAACAGCTACCAGATAGATTAACATATCTTCTTTCTAATAAAATATAATGTAAAGTAGATAGATTGGGTTACTCAACAACCTCAGTAGTGGAGTTAAAATTGAATTATATGGAAGAAAAACCAGCTCTGTTGTGATTTCAAAATTATGATGATCTACTATTATGATCCATCACTAGCAGAGCAGTAGGTGAAACAATAATAAATCACTCCTATTTATAATGCAGCAAATCATAAGAAGTATCAAGTGGAGTTATAATTCATTTTCAGTTCAGGTCATAATTAGACATCTACTGCATTGTATTTTTCCATAGGTATATCACTAGCTCAGTAATTCATAATCCATCACACAGAACCTAAACAAATTTAAACTGAGTAAAAAACTATTTCTTTCCCCAATGTATTTAACATACGTATTAAGTAACTGTATTAAGTACAGCTACGCAGTACACACAAGTGATATGCAGTATATTTTCTTCCGTTATATTAATATATTTCAGTAATTCTGCGAAATTCCCTGATGGCTTTTGAATTTGAGGACTTATTAAAAACAACTGTGTGCTTCCAAGCGTACATTTACCAGTTATTTGCCAAGCTGTTTGGATAATACAGGGGGTGATTTGTCAGCCAGATCCTGGCTGCTGGTTTCCTTTCCTCTTAGTTTCTGAGTGCACAGCTATTCAAGGGAGATTAGTGGCAAACTGGTATGGATTTGCATTTGAGGGAGGAATTCAGTTATTTCACCTTCTCCCTTTTCTTGTTCTTCTCCCAGTGTGAAAAAGTTTTGCTCCATGGATCATGCAGGAAGTGCTGTGCTGCTAAAAAGCAGCAACTGTGATATACACCTGCTCAGATCAGTGGAGTTTATTATAACAAGGATTAGAGAGTCTTAGTCATATTTACAAAGAATTTGTCTCTGAAGCAGAGTGAAGCCCACATAGCTTATTCTTCATAAATAGATACCTTTTCTTTAAAAAAAAATGTAGCACAAGATTAGTTTGTACATAGAGATCTTGTATTTTACTTTGAGACACTGCGAGATCAGCCTTGCTGGAAGGAAGGTGCTGTATCCTAGACGCCAGATCCAAGCATCTAAAGTCCAGGACCACCATACTTGTTTTTTTAACATGTACATGCAGGAGTTTCTGAGGCACAGGAACCGTTCATTAAAGGTGAAAGTAGGACACTACACTGTGCATCTCTCAGTGGTGCAGCCAAGACCAATGGATATCCTGCAAAACCCCAACAAATCCAAGGCACAAGTTCAGAGACATCTGGTGAAAGTTACAGCAAACTGCTTAAACTTCCTGTGGGTTGTGGTGTTACCACTGCCCTGTGCTACTCAGCTTGTCACATTTCCATCCTCTCCTGCTCTGACCTTTCCCTCAAGCTCTGCCCCTTCACTCGGGCTCCTGACACTCTGACCTACTCCCAAGAGTGACAAACAGCACATTTCAGCCCCAATTTACAGCTGGCTGAGGTCAGGCTTTAACACCTCTAGCCATTATTCTACAATCCTGTTGATTATAGAGTTATTTCATGAGAACATCTGTCTTCCACTTAAAACGTATCCTCCCATTATTTTGTCACTCCTAAGACCACAGCTGGAGAAAGCAGCCACTCAGTATCAAAACAGGGCAGCTCTTGAAGAACAGTGTAGGAAACACGTAGGTAAGCTGTATATCAGAATGGTTACCTGTGCTTCACAAGCCTTTAGCCAAGAAAAAGTTATTAGTCTCCTGTGGTGGTCGGGGCGTTCTTGGGCACAGCTCCTTCAGCCCACGCAGCTCTCGGAGCCAGCAGGGTTAAACACATCCCCCCTGACATAAATGAAGCTCCAGTTCCCTGTGGCGGGGGGGGACCTGCCCCTCCGGATCTGTGTATGCCAGGTTTGCTAGAGACATCTGTCTGATAAATAGCTCATTTTGCAATCACTATCATATAATTTAGTATTTTGACAGGTGCATAAACTTAACATGAGCTTTATATAAATATTAAACAGTCTTTCTAAAAATGAAAGCTCTGAAATGAACACAGTTCCCTAGGCCTGCCTTAATAATTATTCTGAGGAAAGGTTTTGCTGAAGAAGAAAGGAAAAGAGATTTCTCTAGTGAAAGAGCACTGGAGTAATTTGGTGATATTGTATCTCAGTTTTGTGACTGTCAATTTCAGGTGCTATTTAACCAAGCCATTCTTCCCTTTGTTTTGGGATTCTTGGGTTTTTTGTTTTGTTTTGGGATTCTTTTGTTTTGTTTTGTACTGGGGTTTGGGCTATTTGTTGTTTTTATTTTAATTTCTTTTACAGTTCAAGCTTATCTCTTTCTCCTTATCCTGAAGGGAGATGTTTACTATAAATTTGCAACAATATCACAGAATGGGATCAAGGCTGAGTGAACACACAAGAAGATTTTAAAAAGCAAATAGATGATAGAATTAATGAAGATGTTCCCTCCTGATGCTCTTCCTGTTGCGATACCCCCTTCACCCCACGATAGTCCTTCTATTGTCCACCTCCTTCCTCCTGGCCACTGTTCCTGCCCTTGCTGGGTATTGCTTTGTTCCTGGAGAAACACTTAAAGGATAAATCCTGAAGCCTTTGTGCTGGTTTTTTCGCTTTTTTATTTTTTTCCTCTCGCAGACATTGATTTTACCAAGAATGTACTCTGCTCTCAGCACTTATTGCAATCAACATGAAAATAGTGTGGTACCACTGCTGAGGGTACCTTTCTTGTTTTGTCTCCTGTTACAAAAGATCATTTAAAGTGAATGATACAGCTGAAACCTGCTGCTTAACTCCTTGCAAAAATGTACTCTTCTTTTTCATCCTTAAATACAGCATTTAAAGGAACTTTTTATGAGGTTTTCCTCTTGTCATGATGAAACTAAACAAGAGTGGACTAGATATATTCCTGTTATGTCCTACTAATGACAATTAAAAGTTACACAAAATGCATGCCTTGTTTTAAATATTTTTTTAATGGTCATCAGATAAACAAGTTGTCCAACACATCTGAGAAAGCCAGTCTTGGGACTGAAAATTATGACCCATAAGATCATGATTCCTAATTCTCCTCTGTGGTCAAATCTAGTGGGCCTCCTTAGCTAAAAACAGCGTGCATGCCCCACAACCCCGACAGAGACGTACTGTCCAAGACACCAAAACTCTCAGTGAGAGCCACAATGTAAAACACACAGTTTCTGACATCTGCCCCCATTACTTTCTTGTACACCTTTTTTTAAAACACCATCACATTTAACTGTCTATAATTAGGTTGTTTATTAATGAGATGAGTAAATTCTATACATCCCGTGCTTCCCTGGATGTTTTGCTCATTTCTTACTTTTCTACTATAGGGAAACACTTTCAGAATAAACTTAGCTCTGTGATGAGTTCTTTTTTTCTCCTATAACTTCAGAGGTATTTCAGTTTTATATGCTTTTATTGAAATCCCTTGCTGACACGCAGATACAAAGAGAAAAGAAATATTCAGGCATCACTTTTATAAAGGATTAAATTCTGCTGGATATGACACTGAAGGTGAAGTTTTCAAAAGATAAACTTTCCCATAGGATTGAATGACGTAATTCTAAAAATGCTTTCTTAAAATGGCAGTTTATTAATAATGACTTTATGCAAACATTGCTGTGGAGCTTATTTTTGTGACACATCAGAAGTAAAGCAAACCCATAAAATCCAGAATATTCTTTTCTATTATTCTTTAGTATTCAGACACTGAATATATTTTACTGTCCTTTTTTATAAATTTTAGACCAGTGAGTTTATCAGATAAGCTGATTCGTGATACCATGCTACAGAGCCATCTTCCTTTAATCTGCAGGGCCTGGCTTCGAGGATGAACTGGATGTATGACTCTGCACCTCTGTGTCATCATGTTGCTAACAAAGTAGATGAAGAAAGCCAGCTTGAACTCTGCTTTCAGAGTCTAGTAAAATAAACTTAGTGTTTAACCAACTTAGTTTATTATTTAAAGGAAAGTGTGAGCTGCTCACCTCAGGTTTAGGTCTTGTGTGTGCTGCTTTAAGGCACAGAGAGATCTCATCTATGGAAAATGGGTGAATTAACTATACGTTTCACTGTAAGAAATTAATATGCATAACTTCTCCTAGCACCACATTTTAACACCAGAAAATACAGCCATGGGTCCATAAGTTGAAAATCTAGACCAATAGACTATAAATATAAGATACTTTGAATTCAAAATCCAGTTCATTAAATGCAAATTCCAAGAACATTTACCAGAAATTTTCAGGAAAATACAGTTCTTGTGACTGCTTTAGCAAATCAGTTCTAATTCCTACAAACCTCCATTTGACTATTGCTATACCATGTTACCTTTCCCTGGTCCTTACATGAATAAAACCCCTAAAGACCCTCATTATTATTTGACCAGAATAATTCCAAATAAATAGAATTTGCATGTGTTGAAGTGACTTTTAAAGACAGATTTTTCCAGTAAAATATTATGGACCTCAGTAAAGTAGGAGAGCTCCCAAAATATTTAGCAGTGGTTGTTTTTAAGACCCATCTGAATTTCATGGACAGGTTTTATCATGTGTGATTTCCATTCCATTTTCTTCATCTCTGTTATAGCATAAAATTTCATCAAGTGTAAATGTCAGATCTTTTCTTTATTATTTGCTAATGTCATAAAAAGCTGAATTGTTTGCTTTGTTAAAGGGCTTAGTGAGCACTGACTTTTCTTTATTTGTATTTTACTACCAAAAATGTTTTAAAAAATAAAATAATAATAAAAAAAATCCCATCTGAAATTGAATTTAAATAAAAGAGCAAGGTTTGCTATTCTCATAAGTGTATAAAGTGCTTTGTGAGTAATAAAATGGATCATGGATTCTGGATAATTCAAACTGAAATGTTATGTTCAGTATCAAGATTAGATTACATTAATGTGGTTCATTTTAAATGGTTTAAAGGCCATCAGATGCATGTGAAAAGAATCTGTATCATAACTTAGAATAAATAGACTGAGACATTTGTTTATAATGTCAGTGCTAAACAAATCTATTACTACATTTCTGCATGTAGCATTATGTTTCCACTGTTATTAAACAGGCAGAGCATGAAGATAAATTACAGCTTTAATTATAAACATTACCTTTGCATATTTATTAATTTTAAATGAAACAATGTTCACTAACCTCAGATTATTTATATTTTCTAATATTTTAATTAACTTTGGTTTATTTTTATAACTTCTTTACTGCTGCTGGTCACACATAGCCACTTAACTTGTGTAATCTAATTTATTATACTACATATTATCCAGGAAATCATGCAATACTGCTATGGTTAGCTTTGCTATAAGATACATAGGGGAAAAAAAAGAGTTAAAGACTGATGAGAGCCCCCCCTTTAAGCTCACTCTTAGATATAAACTCTGGCTTTGCTTT
>VYZQ01000743.1:74117-86282 GCA_013400655.1 Mystacornis crossleyi
ACAAAAACTCTGTTTTTGTTTGTTTTTGTGTTTTTTTGTTTTTAATTGCACCCATCTAAAAAAGATGCAAAAAAAACTCTGCTTATCCTGAAACTATTCCATTTGACACTATGTCTTTGATTCAACATTGGTAGTACTCATTCTTAAATAGATTCGGAGACGGAAAAAAGTCCTTGAAGGACTCCATGTTTATTATAGCTCAATAATGAGCAGATAATGGGCAAAAAGGAGGAATTAAGGTCATAATGCAGCCTGAAAATATTCTTTGCCTGGTTGAAGTATTTCAGAGGAAGAAAAACTGCTGACGTTTCAAATCCCTGGATGAGTTTCAAATCCTTCCAACTTCCAGCAAGAAAATAGGAAAACAAGCTTAACAGTGAAATTCTTACTGCTGCTTTACAACAAATGTCTTTAAAACCTCCAGTCAGCCAAACTTAGGTTAAGTCAAAATAGGACTCAGCTGACTCCACCAGCAACTCTGTCAGGCCCATCTGCAAACACCCCATGGCAGGAGGGACGTACAGGGTGGGTTTTGCCTGCCGCTGATCCTGGAGACCTGAGTTAGGCTGTTCTACAGCTTTTCTCTTAGGATAGTGGTTTATGTATGGCTGCGGAAGTGGCCAAGAGATGAAGACATTCCCATATAAATTCTTTCGAAATTTGTGCTACATACTACTAAATATTGGCTTATTCTTATATGGGTTCTCTTTGTTCCACATATCTGGGAGAAAATTTGTTTACTGTTGATTCTAGTTTAAATAGTTTTTTAAATCTTCAGAATTTATCATATTTTTTATAACTAAAGTTTTATAAAATAAATTTTATCATGAAAATGCATTGGCTACCTTTAATATAAAAATTATTTGAATCAGAAATGTTTTTAAATTAAAGTAAATAACATAAATATTTTTATTGTATTCCTGTCTCCAAAGATGGAGTTGCCTTAGTAACCACAAGCCAGAGACACTAAAGGGAAGCAGCTAAAGAGGCCTTAGAATGAAATACTAACACGTTTTTAATATTAAATAGAAAGCTTAAATTAAGTTTTATAAAGGCTTTAAACTCTGTGATCCTTATCTTTAATATGCTACAGCATCATATATCCTGAATAAATGGGAAGCTCAATATACCCTATTTTTTACATGCTACCCCGTTTGGACCCAATTCTGCAAAATTTTACCTGCAAAATGCTGAATGTGACTCGAATCAGCATCAGTTGGGTTGGGATGGAGCCAACAGTCAAAGAGAAGCTTCAAGTGTCCTCATCACAACCAGGTGCATATTATTAGCAGAACAGTGGGTTCAGGACTCTGGTCAAGACCTAACACATCTGAAAGGAAATAAAGAGAAGAAAGTCCAGATCACTCAATCCCTTTTAATGGTGGAGTAGCAGAACAAAACGGGGAGGGGGCGGCAAGGGAGGAGGGGCTTAAATTATGTCTAAAGGGCAAAACAGAGTTGGACTTTGTGGACACTTTCTCAAAATTTCAGTACTCCAGCCATAATGTAGCTAACTGAGCATAACACCAAGATTCTCGTGCTACTCTTAGAAATTAACATTTTTTTTTTACTGTGACCCCCAAATTGGGGGATTATGCCTTTTTAATTGTTGTCTTAATTACAAATAAATGAGGCCAAATGTTGTAATTTTTCTACTGTCTGCACCCAAAGCCAAAATTAGACCTCAGTCTTTATCTAGGACCATCTAAACTTCTGTGTCCTTAAAAAATATACACCATACTGAGTTACAGTCCTAGCAATGACAAAAAATAACCTTATTAATTATAAACCACCCCTTTTCCAAAAGCTTATCACTAATCCAATCTAAGAGCAGTTGAAACTTTTTAGTGAGATCACATGTTAATTTCGGATAATCATCACTAAAACTGTCTAATTATTCCAATTCATTATGATGACTGAAACCTCCTTTGTCAGCTCCTTTGACCTCTATGGTTTTATTATTCTTTAAATCATTTATAGCATGTCTCTTGCCATAGCTGAAATTGTAATTAACCTTAGCAATATCATCAAAAATTTTATCAAGTTCTTCATCCAAAACTTTGGGAAAGGCTAAGAATAGTAGGCAGACCTAAAAATAAAATGTCCTCAGTGGTGGACCTTGTTCATCCAAAATTTGTTGTGAAATAATGATGTAAAATCAAGGTTATATATGAACGATGAAGTAAGAATCATCATTCTTCCTTTAGGAGAATATTGTCTTAGTTCCTGCATAAGATGACAGTATTTTTAATGATATCCAATTAAACTCAATAAACCAATTAGCATTAACTCTCAGGGTAATTACATCTCTGGGCTTGACAAAGATCATACTTCAACCAACATGCTCGCAGAGCTCAGAGACTGAATAAATGTGTGGTTTACCTCACAAGGTCATCTCCCTGATGTTATTATCCCTGACAAAGGAGTCAGCACTGCAAGAGCAGAGCAAGATGGCAAATGTGCACACTTGTCTGATCGGGCTCTCGCCCAATTTTCTTGATAGGCAAGAAACATCTCCTGGCAAAGCTTAGCAAAACTCTGCACCATTCCAGCCCTTCTTAACAAAAATGGAGGAGAAAAGCAATCTAGCCATGCAGAAATTAAAATAGGAAGTGCCAAGATAATGCAATTTTACTTTGTATATGCTGGAAAGGCTGGCAGAGCAGAAACAAAAGCTATCCATGCGTGGTGTACCTGGGGAGAGGCTGCAACTGTGAGACTCTTGTATCTGCCTTAGAAATGGGGAGTTATGCAAGTCTCAGGCTGCATTTACCAGCAATTCTATTCCTGTGCAAATAACTTACAGAAGAGGAAAAGACCAAAATCTTTTGTGTTAATTCAAAAACAAATTCTGCCAGGTTTATGACACCGTCTTAAGACACCTCAGAAAACATTTGAAGATTGAACAACTATCGGCTTCGCTGAGTCTAGTTCCAATTTCAAATAAACACAATTTCTGTAGATTTTATTTAGTATAGATTTTGCAGAATCAGTCTCCTACTAATAAAACACGCAAAATGTTATTATAAAAAGACTAGGAAAATGAATGATCTTATTTTGCTCCATTTCTTGGGGTGGATGGAAACCTGCAAGAATGATTTATTACACAGCATTATAACAGTTCCTGCTGATGTTCACAGATATCTTAAAATGCAAAAGTGGAAAAGGTGATTTTTCACTTTTCAAAGTAATAAAAGTCATTTATTACTGCAATGTATACAAAAAATTTATCTCTGATTTGAAACTAAATTCATCCCAAATTTAGTTGTATTTTCTTAACTACTTCACCTTTCTCTAATACCTTCACTTGTTCATGTCAAGAAACCTTAGGAAAAGCATTTCAGAAAAGATAATACTAAATCTGCTATGCCACATTTAATATTATGCCAGATTTGACAGTTGGAAAAGAATCCTATTTCCTGCATGAATTTTTCCATTGAATCTTAACCACAGGATTTGATTTTNNNGATTTTAAAAGATTTTAAAAGTGACATTTGAACTTCTGTGGTGAGTGCTTTATATTTGTGAAACCAGAGAAGAGATAAAGCAGTGCTTGTGCTTCTGAACCCTCAAACATCCAGAGCTAAGTCCTGCTCTGAAATGCATCGAGCACCAATTCCAAAGGCTTTTCCCTGACTCCAGTGAGAGCCTGCCCAGGGGCACAGCCTTCTGAAGAGGAAAGGGGAGAATCACTGCACCTAAGTGCCCTCCACCCAGGCCTCCTGCTGTCTCCTGTGGCAGCAGCTGACACAAATAAATACAAGATGCGCAGGGGCATTGTATGTAGGTGGGGTGACTTGCAGGACTTGCTCAAACCAGACTATCCGAAGGTTTGGGGTTTTTTTTCCCAACATGTGGGAGTAACATTTGCGTGGCTGAGACGCCAACGAACTTCTTTTTCAATTTCACAGCACATATCAGAGATGTTGTTCCATGGATGTTGTGTGTATAATCTTACCAACACACCAATTTAATCAGGTCTGCCACAGCACCTTAGCTATCATTTAATTGAATGTGATTTATATCTTTCAGATTTAATAGCTATGTGATTTACCCACTTAACCGAAAAAAGACAAATATTAACAAATGTCAGACTGTGAACTCAAATATAATGGGTTTATTTCTCTGGACTTTTTATTGTACTAAATACAGATCACAAGCTGAATCTGTAGAGGGGAAAAAATGTTCCTAATTATACATTTCTGGTTTCTAACAAGAAAAATCAAAACATCATTGCTGATAGCGTTAAAAAGATCTCATTAATTCCTACCCATCCTTAGCACAAGATCTTTTTCTAGTAACAGGTGAGCCTTTATCTCCCCCTTTTTTCTTCAGGTTAACTGCGTTCAACATTTTTCCAAAAGACTGCAACACATCTCGTGACATTTCATAAGCTTTATAAATTCCATTTTTCCGTTTTACTTGTTTCCTCTGGTAGTTTTAAATCAGTTTATCTCTCCCACAGAGCAGAGGTCCTGACCTGACATGGACCTTTGACCGTCGCAGTGCTAACACAAGAGCTCACTTATCAGATCTAAGTGCCTTGGAAACCCAAAGACAGCTGGCACTTACTGAGAATGGGAGCTTAGTAAAATTAATGATGTTGCACTGAAATGCACAAGGTAAATATTTTGATATGTTAGAAGAGCATATATTCCCATAAACCTCATCCATATGGACATCACACATGAGTGGGGGCTGAGCCGGAAAGGGAGAAGCAATATTCAGTGCCAAAAAGGGGCTGCTTCCTCTCCAAAACAAGTTTTATTTTTTCCCTCCCAGACTTCTATTTTCCGTAATTGAGCTTTAAAGTAAAAGGGAGGTCAGTCTGCTCATTCTAGGTCTTCTTGGAAAATTATTGAAAGTCAGAGATATGTGGGAAGTACCATGACCTCTTCTGCACACCCCTGAAGGGGCAGCATGGTGAAATTTGTAACTCAATTTGTCACAGAACGTGTGAAAAACTCTTTAATTAATTAAAATATTTAAGGAGTAATATATCCAAAATTAAACTCTGTTATGAAGTGCTCAGCAGAGGTAGAAATTATTTTAGCTAGAACATTAGTTTGTTCATTTTCAAGAAAATTAGGAAATATCTGCATTTCTTGCATAGAAAAAAAACTTCAGGAATTTAGAATTTAAGTTCTTATAAAAGCTAGGAATACAAAGCATGAAAGATGTTTTCTTCAGAAATTCCCTCAATTTTCACCACTGGAGAAAAAAAAAAAAAAACCAAACAAAAAACTGGAATATCCAGAGAAAAATACTCCATTTTAATTATAGGTCTATACAGGTTCAAGTTTGCTATTGCTACCACAGTGATCATGTTTGCTAAAATGTTTTCTCTCTATCTGAAGGAAATTCCTAGATAACTGCAAACTTGAAAAATTTAAGAGTGAACATTCACCACCTCCAAAATTAGATCACACTCAGACAAGTATCTGCAATGACAAAAGGTAACTCATTTGTAGTTTGATGGAGTTCTTAATGCATTAGCTGGATTTGAAATTTTATATTCCTGCCTTCCTCCACCATCTGTAAGTCTGTGCTGGGGCCAAGACAAGGAAACACTTTTTCAGATCTGGGTTTAGAGCTGGAAAAGTGTAGCTGTAATTGACAGAGCACAGCCACATCCCAGCAGGGATGCACTGGACATTCAAATATCCATTATTCAGCAGAAAAGGGACCTTGCAGATAAGGGCTCCATTTCTTCTCACGTTCTTGGACTTTCTCACATATATGAACAGGAATATTGCTACTTGTACAGCCAGTGAGCTGCTTTCTAAAAGTTGTGAGATATCTGTAACTAATGTTTCCAATCAAGTTTTGTAATTATCAGCAGAGGCCACTGAAACTCACTAAAAATCCAAGTACTCTGCATTTGTACCAGCAGATACATTGTGATTTAAGAATATTAAAGAATGAACAGATTACTGTACTTCTTGTTAATAATTTCTGCTATTTAATTACCCTAATAATACCCTGCTGAGAAGAGGTACCTGGGCTGGGTTTGAATTCCACTCACTTCAAGAAGAAAAATTCAACTTGCACTGATTAGCAGAAAGAAATGAGACAGAGGGAGGGAGCACTGAGTGGAGATCAGCAGTGGTCTTTCAAAATTTGTGGAAGATATTGGCACATAGGAATCGTGTGATGGTCACAACGGGGAGCATTGGGCAGCCCACGAGGAGTGAGAAATGCAATGACTCTCCCTGCTGAGTCTTTTGAGGACAGATACAAAACATCTGTAAATACCTCCACCCTTGGCATAGTGGGGCTGCCCTTGGGAACTGAGGCAGATGACCATTTGAGGAGTCCTTCCAGCATAAACCAATCTTTATTTTAAATCTTTATATTAATTTTCTATGTATTGCATTAGGACCTGAGTTGGTTTGCAGGATTCAGGAGCACCATAATGTCAACTCTGTTTCCAACACATACTCACACCCACATATTAAGATTTTCACTCCCCATGCAGGTGCAGCCTGTCTTACCCTGGGTTAGTCTTCCCAAAAACACAGCCTTCACTTTCATGAAGGCTCCTAGCAATATCAGTGGGATAAGGTTTATGAGTAGGTATATGCAAACAGGTTCTTTGCTGTTAAACCTTTATTATTCTAGTGTAAACTCTCTTGGCACATAATAAAAGGGGTGCTATGAACATGTGAACTGAATATTACTGGTGTGGTTGTTAAGATTCCAAAGGTTTTGAGGTTTTTTTTAACAATTGGGGTTTTTTCCCACCAAAAGGGTGCAATTTAACACAATCACTTTCCATTTACAAACAAGTTGTTCATGTACCTTAGTGAGAAATTTCTTTTTTCCTGAGCACAGGAAAATGATCAGGCCCTGATGTAAATAGGAAGTCCCCTGGATTTATTAAACATAATGGCAGTCTTGCCATGGGCTTCAGGAAAAGTACATACATAATCAGGCTTTCAGTTCAGTGCTTACATGTCTATTCTACTTTTCTTTCTTGCTAATAATGCATGCTCTATGAAGTTCACATTTTTTTACAAATAAATACTTATTTGGCACTATTCTGTAGAAGTGGAATAATCACAGTTTAGAACATAAATCATGGGAGCATAAATAAGAAAGCATCTCTTTTTCCCCACCTCCTCTTGTTCCACCTTCAAGTTTAACTTTGATTGGGTGGGATTGCCGGTAGAGTTGGACAGTTTACAAGCTGTCCCCAAAACCCTGAATGATGTGTCTCTTGCTGAGCCTATGCCCCACAGGATCCGCCAAGCAGACATCACACTAATCCAGTATTGAACTATTCAAGCATGTGGGAGTTTAAGCTGTCAAGAACTGTAAGAATCATGTGCAAGAAACTCAGCTTTTCCTCTCTTTTTCTTGCCCATTTCATATATGTTACTACATTCATCAATATGTTATGTGTTCATCTCACCACTCACCTATTTTGATTTCTTGCTTTGAAGAAGCCACTATAATCAATCTAAACAATCCAGTGAGTCTCATATGTTCACTTCAGAAAGAGCCTCTATGAAGAAAAGGTTTTTACAATTCAGGCACAGGATGAACGTGGGGGGAGGCAGCTGAAATGGGACAACTCTCAAAGTGGTCACTTCCACTGAATCTTGAACCACAACTGAGCCTCTTTTTCCTTGTATCTGCAAACATTTTAAGTATTAACTCAGAAAACAGTGGATAGTTTGGCAATCTAAAATTTATGCAAACCATTAATACCCCGATTTCCCACTGTGCCCAAGTTTAAAGAGAGGGGAGGAAAGGTGCTCATCCTGTATAGTGGGACCACCAGGCTGTGTCTTGCTCCTGCTCGGGCTCCCTCTGGGCTCAAAAGTTTGCAAAAGAACCAGCGGCACTTGGTTCAAATACAGGGCCGGGCATGGTTTAAGGATACTGTACAAAGTTCTGAGAGACTCCTCAGAAATGCCTTGACATAGAATTACTCCTGGGTTACACAGTGTAATCGACCCAGCACTTCTGAGAAAGGTCTTCCAGAAGGAAGAAAAAAGCCTTAAGCTTTTGGCCCTGCTCAGTGTGGAGATGCACTGCTGTGTACTGCCCAAAAAAAGGTTAAGAAAAGTAGATCAAGAAAGCAGACATTCCCTAGAGTTATGTGACTCCATGAATGGAAAAAATCCCAGCCTGAGCTCTCTATAGCAAAGTGGGCAATATCTATTTCAGGAAAATGTTTTTATCATTTATTATGTCATAAGCAAAAGAGTAAAATAAACTGTTTATTATCATGTATAAAATGCTTTTGACCAGCCAACTGAAAAACTAATTTCATTTTCTCATTACACTGCCTCAGGCATCCTTTAACGTCAATTTTTATTACAAAGAAGGGAAATTAAAATGATCAGTTACAGTGGAAGAAAAACATTTATTTCAGATTTTTTAAAAGTAAGACTAATAAGCAGTGAACCTGCTAATCATTCTTGGTAATTACCAGTATTTTTGCAAGAAATGGAAGAGAAGTCCTAGGGATCTGTATTTTAATGCCCCAGAAGGAACTCTCTTGTGTGGAAGTATTAAGGTTTCCAAGAAAATTTGGAACAGTAAAACCAGGAGTCTCTGCAGAGACTGCTAGGTCTCATTGCACTGTAATAGGAAAGTTAGTTATAGAGATTCTCCCTAAAGGAGAATTAGAGGCATTTTCTTGCTTCTAGGTGGAATTTATTGTTCTCCTTTGGGTACGATTAAGGCAGCTTCACAGCGCAGTCACACGCCTTCACATCTTTTCTACTTCCGAAGTGCACCAGACTGCAACACTTCTATGGACTTGCCAAACATGACACCCACAAGGGAGGTTGGTGAAGCCCTTCTTCTGCCCCCATCCCCAGTGGCTCATCACAGCCCTTTTCCTCCACAAAGAGATCAGAGCAATCCCAGACTGAAAGTGGGATCCATGGGGATTCCTGAAAGAGACATAGGAGGGTAAATAAATAAATAAATAAATAGGCAGATGCCAGTGTCCCAGTAACTTATTTTGTGCTGTGGCTTTTCACCAGGTGTGAAGGCCTTTTGAAGATACACGTCTAGGAAACTGAGAAGCAGCAAGACTGAAAGAGCTGACATAAGTATTTACCATTTTGTGATTTTTTTTTTCTTTTTGTTAGTTTGGGGTTTTTTTTCTTGAAAGATTCCAACAGTGCTACTAAGCTCATCAGCACACAGAGCCTGTAGCAAAAATTTAACCATCTGCTGCCTTCAAGACCTTCCCTGTGCTTCAGCTACTGGGGACTGGCAGCAGGGAGGACCTTCACGGGTCTAACATCAACTGTGCAGTGACACCCAAAGTGATGTGCTTCTCACAAGGATCTTCTGCCAGAAACTCTACCAAAGCAGCGTGTTCCAACAAGACAATAACACAGTAGGACAGTTCATAAGCAAAGAGAATGTCACATCTTTTTGTGTAACAATTTCATAGGCATTTCCAAGCCAATCCCCAAGCTCCTGACAGATGTAAGAATTCAGGCTATTTGTTTTCCTGAGACAGCTTTAGGAGCCATCCTGTGCTCTTGCCTTCCTTTTTCTTTTTTCCTTTCTTTTTTCATAATTTTCTTTCTTTTTGCCAAAATCCTGGACTTCACCATGAACGATGAGTTCCAAATGGTGACAGAATATTACCTTGAATGACTATCACTGTTTTCAATGGAAAAGACTCCCGGGAAGTATATTTATAAATATATGACATTTTAATTTACCTACATATTAAACAACCATCTTAAGACCCTGAAGCTGGTGCTGGGTGGGGGAACAAAGGCACAAACGTGTGCTGTGAATGTGGTCAGCTCAGTCACTTCCTGGAGTCAAACTACAGGGAGTGGATCCTTACCCATCTGCAAAAATCAAGTTAGCAACCTCTTAAACCTTGCTAAAATGGTAATTGTTAGGGGTCATCCACTTTCAAAGCATCCTCCAGGACAGTCCTTCCTGGGACCCAGGTGAGAAGAATCACTCTGGGCAGTTCAGGCCTGATCTTCTGCTACTGGATCTTGGTGGAATTACTCTGATTTATTCAGGAATTAGGCCAGTTAATACCAGTTTATAATATAGTTTGTACATACACATCAGATAAGGTTACTAAGCCCACCTAAACTATTCTTTTACTTAGCTCTGCATATTAGCTGTAGGTGTTTATCTGTCAGGCTAACACTGAGATTGTGACAAGCACCCTTCACTTTAAAGCTCTTCTGGCTTTTACCAGGCAAAATTAATTTTAATTATTAAGCTGTTGAATCCTAATGCCATTCATCTTAAAAACAGGCAGCTGCAAACGGTTAGTGCGTAAGGATGAGGTGCAAAGCTTGCTCCATTGCACTTGCAGGAACCTACCACTAGCTCACGGCACTGAAATAGGGTTTGCTCGGGTCTGTAAAACAATCTAGGCTTTCAGGACATAAAAGTAATACAAAGTTGGATTAAGGGTATAAGAGGTGCTAAAATAACATTTCCAGAAAGCAAGAAAGACAGTTAAACAGGATGCACTCACTATACAGAGGTAAATACAGAATTTTGAGAATACCTTCTATTATCCCTGTGAATATTCTCAGGAGGATAAGGAGGCTTTATACCACAGATAATTAAATGCAGGCTCTTTACTATTACATCTGTTGTATTCAAGAGAGCAGTAGGTTATAGGGCAATAGACTGAAATTAGATTTTAGCAGAACATGTGTCCTGACCTTTCTTTAAAGCAGATCTATTTACTTTATAATGCAGTTCATCTTGTAGGAACTGATGTACTCATAGCCAGTGTAAAGGTTAAGACATATGCGACTCTTAAACCTTCTTGCTTCTAAGTCTGACATAATTCTCCTTGTTTATATTGTGCAAAGAGATATTTTAAATAGCCAGTGTTGAAAATAATCTTTCTTCGTGGCTATGTTAATTTTGGCTATTGCAACATTTACACATCCAGTGGAGCAAATGCATTTCTAAATTGCAAATCTAATGGACCTGATCTTCCCAGTGTAAATCAGAGCAGTTCTGCTGAAACAACTAACTGAAGCCAACAAAATTTCACTGATTTATATCTAGGTACCTAACTTGGAGCTTAAATGGATTAAAGCCAGATTTACATGATTGTAAGTGATAAGATCTTGGCCTCGTGTATTTTGATACATTATGGGCCAGATTGTGAAACCCTTATGTCAGTGGCACAACTTGCATGAGAAAGTGCTCACCGATGTGGCTGTGGGCTGCACAATCTGGCCCTGTATTACACAGATGTAAACAAGTAACCAAGAGAAAGTTATTAAGTGGCTTTGATGATCTCATAAATAAACATGTCATGACACTTAAGTAGCTTTAATAGTATCAGAACCACAAGAAATATGAACAGTCCTATATTACAGATGTCCTGTGTTGTAGTCCTTAAACAAAATTGATGTGAGTTGATTCAACTATATCATGCCATGATTCTGGATACCACTTGATTTGCAGAGAAAAAACAGCATAAAATAGGACAATGTCATACTATACAATTTAAATAGGAGGCTTTGCACACTCCTCTTACTCCTCTTACTGTAGTTGTCTATTGATCTCCCAATTCCTTTTTCCCTTTGCTTGTGATTTTATTTTTCCTCTTGATCTTATCTTCCTTAATGTAATTTATCTTCCTAGCAAGACCTTCACGTTTTGAGCACTACATGTTTTTTTGCATTAGGTAAATTTATCTATTAATTCTGCTATTAATTTAACCATAAGTCATATAACAGACATTATGTGTGTGTATTTCACTGACATTAATACACATATACATATATTAAATATATTAACAAATCCTGATTCTATGTATATCATGTTGACAAATTCACAAGAAACATGGTCATAAATTTAAGCAGTGACACCATCCAAATTCATCAGAGATACACTATATAGTAGCCACTCAAAACGCATGCCCACCCCAGGAACTACTACTATGTCCTAGCAGAAAAAGTCTTTGGGATGGTGTCTTAGGTTGCAATGTAAGATGTGCCCAAAAGTATGTATTCTATTACCACCTTCAGGGGCTCTTGAAACCAGGTGGGGCAAGTGTTATCTTTGCCTCCTCCCCCTCCCCCCACCCCGGGCTATGCTGCATGACTCAGAGATAACTCCCTCCAGCAGCGATCTCTGTTTAATGGGCAATCAAGGACCGACCACATGACTCGTAGAATAACACCAGCC